>CAIGQQ010037820.1:12526228-12559415 GCA_903798035.1 Danio albolineatus
TTTTTTTTAAGTATATATTTATTTATTTTTGTTCATATTTTTTTGCTCAAATACCTTTATGATTCCTTTACGTTTTAGTTTACATTTAATATTAAGCATTTTATTTATGCGTGAATGTATGTATGTATGTAATGATGTATGTAAGCATGTATTTTTTTTCTACTGCCAAAAAATATATCAGTGCAGTTTATTCTTTTTATATTTGATTTCAGCTGGTAGCCTTTCAAGTGTTAAAAAGAGATCAGCTGAATTAAAACAAAACAAAATTATCTGTTTTCTATCTACTCAATTCATGCATCTCTATTTTTATCTATCATCTAAGTTATTTAAATTAAGTATTAAAGTATTTAAACTGCATTTACATAAATACATAGGTTAAATTACATTAGATTTTCAAACGTTAACCATTATAGATTAAGAAAATAGCTGGCATCAGGCAGGAATCAAAGGGGTGCAGTGTATTGTGTGTATCTGCTTACTGTACACTGAATAAAACGGTTTATTGCAGATCGTTGCAAACAATTTATATTAGCTGATTTTAAACGAACAAGTTAAGTTGAACATTACTACATTTAATTTGTTTAAATTCAGCCCATAATTGTTTATAACCACTTACCGTAAATACATGTAGTAAATCCAATTAATAATTTTTTCAGTGTATCTAGCTGGTTTTAAAAACAATTTACATAAAAATCCCCCCCCCCCCCCCCCAAAAAAAAAGAAAAGAAATAAATACAATTGTAACATTAAAAGTAGCACACAACAGAGTCAAGAAATTGAGCTCAAATGTAACTTGACATGAACCTGTTAGATATTGATGTCGAGGAATGTGGTTGTGCTGGGTGTTACTGTGACTTCTAATAATAAATGTTTAACTGTTCATGTTCTTCTGACTGTGTATTTAGGGACTTTTCCACTTTGTTTATGTTGACTCAGTAGGGGGGAGACAGATTGGGTGAATGTGCTGCCCTCTGTCCCTTAAGAAATCACTTTTGGTTGTTAAATGATATTCTGCAGATCACTCAATTTGCACACACACACACACACACGCACACACACACACACACACATGCTATTTGTTCTGTAAAATTCCTCTTACTGTAAAACGTTTTATTGAACTTACTCTCTTTTAATGACTACAAAAGTTTTTATAATTAAGTAAAGTCACTTCGAGGGCGCCACGGTGGAGTAGTGGGTAGCACAGTCGCCTCACAGCAAGAAGGTCGCTGGTTCGAGACTCGGCTGGGTCAGTTGGCATTTTTTTTGTGGAGTTTGCATGTTCTCCCCGTGGTCGTTTCCTCCGGGTGCTCCAGTTTTCCCCACAGTCCAAAGACACGTGGGATAGGTGAATTGGGTAGGCTATTGTCCGTATGAGTGTGTGTGGATGTTTCTCAGAGATCGGTCGCAGCTGGAATCTTGTTTATTTGTTTGTTGTTTTTGTTATTGTATTTGTTTGGAATGAATTGTTTAGGCCATGAAAGTAGCTTTTGTTGTAGACAAGATAATCTAGATTAAATAATATATATATTATTATATATTTAATGATACTATTTGATGACATGCATCATTATCAAACTTATTAAATCCTGCTAAATATTTCTCAAGTGATATTTAATGGATTAAGGACATTTTCACAGTATTTCCTATAATATTTTTTTCTTCTGGAGGAAGTCTTATTTGTTTTATTTCAGCTAGAATAAAAACAGTTTTTTATTAATAAATCGTTTTAAGATCAATATTATTAGCCCCTTAAGCAATATTATTCTTTGTATTTTAGTATTTTTATTTTAGTATTGTGGTCCCACGTTATATTAAGTGGCCTTAACTAATATGTACTTACACTGAAATAATCATTTGTTCTAATGTATTTATTGTGTAAATACATGTTTTTACATTGTACTTCTGCTTGATTAAATACCTGCATGTAATTACATCAGTAATTAACTTTTGCAATTACATTTTATAACTACTCTGACCATACCTAACCCTTTAACCCACTCTTAAACCTGCCTATACCACCAAACCTGTCCCTAAACCTACCTGTATCCTACCTCAATAGCACCACAAGTGTTCTTTAATACATTATGGACACATTAAGTACATTGTATTTATATTTTGATCTAAGTAAATAGTAGTTAAGGCCACTTAATATAAAGTGAGACCAGTATGGTTAATAGTTAACCTAATTATCCTAGTTAAGCCTTTAAATTCCACTTTGAATACTAGTATCTTGAAAAACATCTAGTAAAAATAGTATGTACTGTCATCATGACAAAGTTGACAGTTATTAAAGCTATTATTGTATGTTTAGAAATGTTGAAAATAATATTCTCTCCTTTAAACAGAAATTGGGGAAAATAAAAAAAAAATTCAAATTTAACTGGAGGGCTAATAAGTCTGACTTCAACTGTATGTATTTGCAAATATGCGTTTTATTTGCATATTTTTATCTGCACAAGGTGGCAGCCTTGCTCCATTCACTAAACATGTATGCTCAGTGATCCAATTAAAGACTCAAAGGTGGATTGAGTCAAAGTCAACACGGTGCATCTCATATACTGTGAGAATGCTGTGAGACTTCAGTGGCCAAACTGATCAGCTGTGTGTTTGTAGCATGTATTTGGGAATATCTATATGCATTAACCTCTTTTTATCTTGTTATGGTGCTGTTTTTTTGCATGTAGTGTGTTTTAATTGTCTGTTTGGTCGCTGAAGCGAAGGCTCTCTATGGATGCGTTCGCTCAGCTTGAATGAATGAAGTTGAACACAGCTGTTTATACTGTAGTGATGTGTTTAGTGTCAGGTGTAATGTCTTAGCAGTCAGGGAAGAGGATGATCTGCTGATGGAGGGGATTACAGGGACAGTGCTTTTGAAGAATCATTAGGGTACTGTAATAGTTTTAGTTAGTTGCTTATTTAGTACTTACTTTTTTGAAGTTATCATGAACAGGAAGTTGATGAGACATTTTTTTTTGTATGTTGATTTGCGACTGAAAATTAATATTGTGTTGGGGCTTTGCTCTTGCACATAATTTCCTTGTAGCAAATTAATGGTTAGAGAGTGGGGTTAAGAATATTGTTGCTGAATTTGTCAAACTGATGTCAACACAGAAGAACAGACACTCCAAAGGCAGAAGGAAATGGCCAGACTTTGATTGAAAATTACCAAAACAAACTTTTTTTTCTTTCTTTTTGTAATTATTTAATTTATATTATTTATTATTTATCTTTTTAATTTTTTAATTAACACGGTGGCGCAGTAGGTAGTGCTGTCACCTCACAGCAAGAAGGTCGCTGGTTCGAGCCTCGCCAGGGTCAGTTGGCGTTTCTGTGTGGAGTTTGCATGTTCTCCCCGTGTTCGCGTGGGTTTCCTCTGGGTGCTCCGATTTCCCCCACAGTACAAAGATATGCGGTACAGGTGAATTGGGTAAGCTAAATTGTCCGTAGTGTATGAGTGTGAATGAGAATGTATCGATGTTTCCCAGAGATGGGTTGCGGCTGGAAGGGCTGGATAAGTTGGTGGTTCATTCTGCTGTGGCGACCCCAGATTAATAAAATGACTAAGCCGAAAAGGGAATGAATGAATGAATTTCTGAAGTCGTATTAGCCTGCATATTTCTTAATTGCGATTTAGTTTCACTCACCCACACTGCCCATTTGGTATAGTATCCTGTTTTTGCCTTACCCTTTTGTAATTTGGGACACATTTGGTGAATTTGGTCTAACATATGTTAACCCTATTTGCTCTATTTACAGTTTTTTTCCTCAAATATATGATAACAACATGTTTTTGTTTGTCCTCCCCTTCTCGTCAGTCATCCACATCAGTTCTTCTCTTATGTGTGTTTTTTTTTCCTGCTCTGTGCAGCTCATAACTGCTGTGAGTCAGTGCTGGTCACCCTGTGCTCTACTGGTCCGGATGGTTTGGTTCATACTCTGGCCACCGAGCCCTTGGTCTTCATTCAGGACCTGGCCTTCGACATGGCCCAGTTCTTGGTGAGCACGGTGGGGCAGACAGGCATCCTGGAAGAGGCTCTACTGCTGGACGAGCATCAGATCCCCCTGCAGGAGTGCGAAAAGCTGGATCTGAATCTGTCCCTGGCGCTCAAACACCTCACCCTGCCCCCTGGATGGAGCCTGATGGGAAATAACACGCGTGAGTGAGGCCTGGAGGAGGCTAGTGGTTAGATCTGGGCTGGTGATTTTTATTTATTTGTTTATTTGACATGAACATCACAATTATTCTGGACAAACCAAATGCATTTGTTTAAGTGTTTTAGCACACTTGCTAGTTCTCAAGACCTGTCCAAAGTAGGCTTGACATTAAAAAAAAAAAAAAAAAAAAATAAATATATATATATATATATATATATATATATATATATATATATATGAACAAAAATCAAGAAGGTAGCTGGTTCGAGTCCCTGCTCGGCCAGTTGACATTTCTGTGAAGAGAAGTGTTGGCGTGGGTTTCCTCCTGGTGCTTCGGTTTCCTGCACAGTCCAAAGACCTGGCTATAGGTGAATTGAATAAACTAAGTTGGCCGTTTCCCTGTACTGGGTTGTGGTTGGAAGGGTTATCCACTGTGTAAAACATATGCTGGATAAGTTGGTGGTTCATTCAGCTGTGGTGACCCCTAATGAACAAACGGGAATACGCCAAAGTAAAATGAATGAATGACAACATGCATGTCCATTAGGAGATTACAGTGTATTAACAGTAGTGTGGTTGGTCCTATAGGGGGCGTCTAAGCATTAGAATTAACCTTCATTAGATTTATAACACTGATTTGTAACATTCAAGTCAAGAAAATAAAACAAAAACAGCCGTATTTAAAATGATGTTGCATGTGTTTTACTATAAGAATACATGCTGTTATATTTTAGAAAGCTAATGGTTTCTTATTTGTGGACGCATCCCAAGTTAGTCTTGGCCAATTATGTCTTGTGCCTCCCTTTTGTAATTTTTCATTCTTTTTTTGGGTATCATTACAAGTTTCGAAGGGAATGTTCTGGATGATTTTAGAGCTCGTATTTGCAGCCAAACAAACGTCCCTAAATGACATTCCAGATCAGGCTTCAAGTAATCAGAACGGTTGTTTTGGGTTCATGACGGCTGACGAGTCACTACAGTTTAACGATAATTACAGTTGTCAGATCTTCAGAGATGTTTAATTAATCAGCATTGTTTTTCACTTGTTGTGCTCTGTTCTCTTTGTCCTCGTCTTAACCAACCCCTGTCGTGAATTGTTATGCTTGTCAGTTGTTCTTGTGCTATTTTTATTTGAAGTAAATATCAGTTGCTAACATATTTTGTTTTTTATCATTAATGATATAATATAATATAATATAATATAATATAATATAATATAATATAATATAATATTATATAATATAATATAATATAATATAATATAATATAATATAATATAATATAATATAATATAGGGGCGCCACGGTGGCCTAGTGGTTAGCACGTTCGCCTCACAGCAAGAAGGTCGCTGGTTCGATCCCCGGCTGGGCCAAGTGGCATTTCTGTGTGGAGTTTGCATGTTCTCCCCGTGGTTGCGTGGGTTTCCTCCGGGTGCTCCGGTTTCCCCCACAGTCCAAAGACATGCGGTATAGGTGAATTGAGTAAGCTAAATTGTCCGTAGTGTATGTGTGTGAATGAGAATGTATGGATGTGTTTCCCAGAGATGGGTTGTGGCTGGAAGGGCATCCGCTGCGTAAAACAAATGCTGGATAAGTTGGCGGTTCATTCCGCTGTGGCGACCCCGGATTAATAAAGGGACTAAGCCGAAAAGAAAATGAATGAATAATATAATATAATATAATATAATATAATATAATATAATATAATATAATATAATATAATATAATATAATATAATATAATATAATATAATATAATATAATACAATATAATATAATATAATATAATATAATATAATATAATATAATATAATTCTAAAATATTTAATAACTAGAATATAAAATATAGTTTTAAAATAAAATGATTGATATAATGTAATCAATTATAAAATAAATATAGCATGATATAATTAATACAATAAAATTAATATAACATAATATAATATGTATTTTTGTATAACATATATGAATAACATAGCATAATACATAATGGTATTTATTCTAATATAATTAATTATAAAATAATTAACATGTTATAAATAGTTTTAAAATAAAATAATATGATTGATATAATGTAATCATAAAATATTTAATATAGTATAATATAATGAATACAATATAAATAATATAATCTAA
Source organism: Danio albolineatus (assembly GCA_903798035.1). Classification (NCBI taxonomy): domain Eukaryota; kingdom Metazoa; phylum Chordata; class Actinopteri; order Cypriniformes; family Danionidae; genus Danio; species Danio albolineatus. The sequence continues at coordinate 12,532,518 of CAIGQQ010037820.1, forward strand.
CATAATTTAATATAATTAATTATAGTTATAAAATAAAATAATATGATTAATATAACATAATTAATTAAACTAATTGATGTAGTATAATATAATTAATAGAACATTAGAATAGAATAGAATAGAATAGAATAGAATAGAATAGAATAGAATCAGTATTAATGTTCTGTTTATTGCTGTCACCTATTTATATATTGGTCCTAAGAGTTCAGGGTGTTGGCTTGTAAATGCCATAAATGTCATTTGAATTATTTTTCAAAAACATTTTACTACAGAAAAGTAGTAAATAAAAGGTATTCGCATCACTTTTAAAACTGAATTGTTACGTCTGTACTTATATTGCTATTCTGAGTCAATAATAATTATTATTATTATTTTTTCATACATCCATTTGATACAAATAGATTTTATATATATATATACACCAGCGGAGAAATTAAGTATTGAACACATCACTATTTTCTCAAACAATATATTTCTTAAGGTGCCGTTGACTTGAATTTTTCACCAGATGTTGGTAACAACCAAAGAAATCCATATATGCAAAAAACAAAACAAAACAAACAAAAAACAAAAAACCTAAAACAAATCTAATTAGTTTACAAATGAAGTTATGCATAATAAGATGAAATGACGCAGGGAAAATGGATTGAACACATGAAGAAAGAGAGGTGTAGAAATGCATTGAAAGCCTAGACAGCAGCTGAAATCTCACAGTAGATCTTCAGCAACCCTCTGCCCTTCCTCATTGTAAATGAATATCAGCTGCTTCCGTCCAACATCTACATTAGCAGGTTGATGAAGATGAAACCAAGACAATGATCCAAAACACAGCCAAGGAAACTCTCAAATGGTTTTAGAGAAAGAAAATCAAGCTGTGGAATGGCCCACCCAATCACCTGACTTGAATCCAGCATAGAAAATACAAATTAAAGATCAGACTTGATAGACAAAATCCCACAGAACCCTCAAGATTTTTACACTCTGTCGAAATCTGGGAAAAACTCACACCTGAGCAATGCATGTGACTTCATTCTCCATATGAGAGGCGTCTTTAAGTTGTCATCACCAAATAAAAGCCTTATATAAAGTATTAAATACGTCTCAGTAGTTCAGTACCTTCTCCTTGTGGCATCTCATTGTCATTACACAACTCATTTTCCAGATATTTTTTTGTTTTATGTTTATGTTTGAATTGTTTGGGTTTTTACCAAAATCAGGTGCAACTCCATGTCAACAGCTCCTTTAGAAATATTATTCCCAGAAAAAAACATGGCGTGTTTAATAATTATTTTCCCTGCTGTAAACTTTGTGTTTCAGGACTAGATCCTCAAGAGACGCTCCTTCATTTTGCCGCTCGCCGCGGGCTTTCCAAAGTGACCAGATTTCTCCTCAAGCAACCCGGAGCCCGAGAGGCCCTTAACCTGCGTAACAAACAGGGGGCCACACCGGCGTCAATCGCCCAGAGCCGAGGACACACAGCACTGCTGGAGCTCTTCAAACAGTGAGAAACACACCTACATCTAAACTCACAATGCAGACATTAGTGCTTCCCATTTCTTGTTCAGATATTTGTTGTAGTTGTCAGTGTAATAAAATAAAGGTTTAAAGGGGACCTATCATGCAGACATCACTTTTAAAAGGGATTTAAACTCTGAGTGTATTCATAGTGTGTGAATATAGCCAGCCTCTATTGGTAAGAATGTATTCATTACGTTTTTTATATTCACACTTGATAAAAAAGTTCTGCAGAAACACTTTGATTGACATTCTCTCTTTGTACGTGTCATCAGAGGGGGAAAGCCCTGCCCATTAGTGACGAATGCTCCTTCATTAGCATAGACTGCCCTGAGTGAGAAGCAACTATCTTCTCTTAGAGTTTTCATGTCATACATGTCGAAGATAATGCATTTAAAATAATGGCATAATAAATGTAATCTTTTTACGTTTTCAGTTTTTTACAGATAACAATAGTACTGTTTTGCTCATGCATTAAAATGTTTTCTCTGCCTCGTTTTCTCTTGATCACTTTCATTTTCACGTGATCTCAACATGACACAAAGTTGTTATGTCGTGATCACAAGTTTTTATTTCTTTTATTTCTTCCAGATTTTGATGTCTAGGGTATCTACTTAGAATAAGGAGAAAAAATGGGTCGCCTGGTCATGCTTTGGGCAGGTATAAAGAGTAATAATCATAATTAATACAAAATAAAAGCAAAAAATAAGTTATGATTACGTGAAAACAACCTTTTGTTGTTAAGATCACTAGAAAATTAAGTCATTATCATGAGAAAACAACTTCTTGTTATGTCAAGATCATGATTACTAGCCCTAAACGGCACCTGTCCCAACTGTATGTGGAATGTGTTGCAGGTCTGAACGACAGGAAAGGATGTATATTTGCAAATGAAATGAAGTTGACCAAACAAAACAAAATATTTTGTGTTTATTTTGGCTGCAATGAAACACAAGTCAAAGTTAATTTGGAAATTACTACTTTCCATACTGTCCCAACGTTTTCTGATTTGGGGTTGTAATCAATATGTTAATCTAACTATTAATCTATCAAAGTGTTAATGATCGAACTTACAAAAACGATATTATATTGTGCCATATACAGTATATCATTATCAGGATATGAGATGACTGACTGTTTATCATGATATGAGATTTTTGTCAGATCAACTAGCTGCAGGTTAAAATATTGTACATGTTTTCTTCTATACTTACCTTTTTATTCGTCTTTTTCCATACATCCATTTGATCTTGTCTTTATATATACCGACAGGGAAAATATGTATTGAACACATCACCTTTTTTCAGAAAACATAAGTCATAAGTCAAGAAAATTAAGTCATTATCATGAGAAAACAACTTCTTGTTATGTCAAGATCACAAGAATATTAAGTCGTGATCATTAGAAAACAAGAGAGAAAAAATGCATGGCCTCTTAGGACTTCAATAGTTTTGAATCTACCACTATGCTGAGGCACAGGTGATTATAGCTCTTCCCTCTTTTGAAAAGCACACAATATCATTGGAATTTAAAGCGACTTTCACCAAAATGGGACAATTTAGATCGAAGCCTAAAAAGGGTAGTTTCAAAGAGTTGTAAGTTATTATTCGAGACTTATTTGACACCTTTTAAAAAGGGGCATAATAGGTTCCTTTTAAGTAAAACTCAATTGGCCTTGAGCTTTTGACATAGAAGAGCTCTTACCGTTGAAACATCCTGCTTAAAATATCTTTCCCATTATCTACCTTTTCCCTACGTCCCATGATGCTTTTTGCATGAATTAAGGGAAATGAACTGTGTACAATGAGGGGTCATTAGCAGGGCCAGGCAGAATCTGTGGATATTTTTAGCTATCTCTACACAGAATTTTTTTCTAATAAAAATCTGTGGATTTATGCGTAGTAGTTTTGAGTTTTTAGTAACTTGAGCTCATGAACACAATGACAAATCAGAGGTGTTTAAAGGCTCATTCACACTGAAGGATTGGATTCTTTAGAGAGATGCAACGGTTCGGAATCGCCATTGGAAAGGAAAATCGCCTTCTGTGTCAACCTAAGAATGCACTCAACAGCAGTTAAATATTAGCAGGAAATTGACATTTTTAAAATGTAAGTACCAATTGGTATCGAAGTCGATACGTGACAACCCTGATTAGATATACACTGCATTTAGAGCAAGATGCATGAGGAATGCATCAACACACCATAGGCAGTTTGACATTTTATTTTCATAAAAATTATTTGAGATATTAAAATATACGATACAGGCTCATTGGAAACATTCTACTTTTTGTGAAACTGCAAAACTTACTTCAACATACAGTACGTTTGACGGCAGTTTCTAGTGGTACGGAGTAGTGACTTCAAATTTTGGTTCCTTCTGACGCTAATGATATCTTCAGGGATGTATTATTGATGGATAAAGGATTTTTTTGTGTACACCTCAATGCACAAATAATAATAATAATAATAAAACAAATAAATAAGACAAAACAACTGAACAGTGTCTATGAATTGTAACTGAATACACTTGTCCATATGGACAACTTTTTTGGCGCGGTCAGTTTGCTTGGTAGCTCACCTTGTATAGTGTTGAGCGTTCAGATTTGAGTCCTGTAAAGCACGGTTTCACAAAAGACATAAAATCTATGTAAAATCAAGGTAAAACTACTATTATTATTGTAATATAATGTATTTCAGATTCGTAAACATGTAGACAGCGCCCCCCAAATGGATTTGTCATCTGAAACGTGCAACAAATTGTAACCGGAACAACATATTTCACAAAAATTTAGGCTGAAACACACATTTCCAATGAGCCTGGGCTGAAAACAGACCCCTAATTTACATTTAACATGCTTTCTGTCCATGTAAAACCACTTCTTTTTGTCCATTTAATTTATTCCAGACATTTAAAATCATCCTGACATCAAGTTGAGGTGCTTTTTCTCCTCACAAGAAACATCTGACGAACACAAGGTCTCCATTAGGTCTTTGTTTAATCTCATTGCTAAGACATTAAAGCAGTATAATCACATATTACTCTTTGATCTGCATGCTGGTGCTTCAGACAGCAGTGACAATTGCTTTCCTCTGACCTCGTTGACAAAAATCACTCCACCCAGCATTAGTCAACACTCCAGGCCCATATTTTAACCATTACCTCTTTATTATTAACATACTCCAGTTGGCAAGTGAGTATAAAATAGGCATTTCACTGCATTATAACTTGACCTGTTGATCTAGATGCTTTAAATAAATTTATTAGAATGTATCAGTCAAAGGTAAATAAAGAAAACATTTTTAACAGTGCTGTATGTACATTTTTGACTGTTCTAAAGCATAAAATACCATAATATGTTTGCAGATATTTAAGAAACATGCTAAGATCTGAAAAACGATGCTCAAGTCAGATATTCTGCTTGGAAAATGTGTGTGACGTGCCGGAATGTCTGTCTTTGTTTTGGTCCCTTTAACCGGCCCAATGCCAGTTAAGCCAGTTGTATTTTATCACCCTTGTTGTGCCTTGGTGAAAAAACAGCGCATTTCATTCATTCAGTCAGAAAGGCTCTCAAGTGTGCGTCTGCGACCGAAATTTGACCTCTGGTGGACAGTAGTAGACTTTAAAATGAAACACAGATTCAGAGTTACATATGAGGTTATTAATTAGCTAACAATATAAATATTACGAACGTAAACATTAGGTGAGCAGGTTACCCCGTGTCCTAATAACACTCTACAGTATGTGAGAAAATTTGGAGTGATAAGCAATTTGTCTGTTTGCACCAGACGAAACACGACACATACAGTTCTAAAGTTCAGTTACAAATGGTTTATTTTATTTTCAAGATCTGAGGTGAAGCTCTTGAAATCAAGATCTGCTGCTACTTTCAGTAGAATGGCAATAAATGGCATGTAAAATGGCCTTTAAACTTACATTATTAGCATTTAACACTAAATAAAGCACATAAAGTGTACCTAAGTGTGATCATTGTCCGTTAATCCTGTTGTTTAGGTGCAAGAAATAGAAACTGTTTCTAAAATAGACATTTTAGGTGTTGGTTAGAACAAAAACATTCCACTCACAAAGGCTGCATTTGTTTGGTCTAAAATACAATAAAAATGATTAAATTGTGAAATATTTTGCTTAAAAAAAAAAATCTGGAAATTTTTTTAGTTAAATATTGAATTTATTCCTGTGAATTAAAGCTGGATTTTCAGCATCATTACTCCAGCCCTCTTCAGTGTCACATGATCATTCAGAAATCCTTCTATTATGATAAACCACTGCTCAAGAGCATTTTAATATTTAAAATATAAAATTTAAAATGTATACAATTTTGAAAACTGTTGTTTTTTTTGTCTGTTTTTTTATTTAATTTAATTTTTTTGTGGAAATTGTGATTCAGTACCATTAAAATTTGCTTTATATTAATTACGTCACAATAAAGTGTTCAAGAGTGAAAATAAAAATACTTGTACTGAGGATTTTTTTTAAATTAAAAATACATGTTTTACCTTTTAAAAAAATCACAAAACTTTGAAACAGGAAACATGTTTTTTGAAATTATTAATAAACGAGTACCAGTTATAATCTATCATAACAAAACAGCTAATCCGTATATCAGAAAGATGTCAAAAGGGATGGTACGGTGATGCTGAAAAAGTGAATGAATGACAGAATAAATTAAATGTACATTCAACAAGAAAACTGATCTATAAAATTATAATCATTTTGAAATATACACAGCCTTGGGCAGCAGAAAAAGCTTCTTACTGATGCCAAACTTTTGACCTGCAGTGTAATTATATTAAGTGTCTTGATGACAGCGGTTTGTTATTTTGCTGAAATGGAGCCGTTTGAGCATATCCTGTTCATCCGATGACTTGTTTTGATTTAGGGAGGATTCAGAGACAGACGCTGGCATCGAGACGCCCAGACAGATCTCCACCTCGGGCGGTCGTGTGTTACAGCACCACCCGTCACTGAACACCTACACCCTCTCTGTGGGCACGGAGCCTGGCGCTGCACCGCCCAGCCTGCGGGCCCACGTCCTGGAACTGCACACACTGATCCTCCGCCATCGTCAGCGGAAGGAGAGCCAGGTTGGTTTGAATAGATTTGAGTAAGAAGTTATTTTCTAGATGTTCTAGTTTTATATACGTTTCAGGGTTGAATTGTTCAGCTTATTCAGACAATATATGAGTAGTCTTGACAAATAGAGATGGCTGTATAATGTTATAATGAAACACTCATTAAAATAAAGTCAGATGGTTGATTCTTTCCAAGTAATTGCTGAATTGACGCTGTACCATTTTGCAGCTTAGAAATATTCTGCAATTCTGCAGTTATGATGAAACAATGCTATTTTTTTTCATTACATGATAAACAGGATCATGTACAGTGGATACGGAAAGTATCCAGACCCCCTTAAAGGTTTCACTCTTTGTTATATTGCAGCCATTTGCTAATCATGCTAAGCATTTTCCTCATTAATGTACACACGGCACCCCATGTTAGCTGAAAAAACTGAAATGTTGACATCTTTGTAGATTTATTAAAATGAAAATCTGAAATATCACATGGTCCTAAGTATTCAGACCCTTTGCTCAGTAGTTAAGCACCCTTTTGATCTAATACAGCCATGAGTCTTTTTGGGAATGATTCAACAAGTTTTCGCTCCTGGATTTGGGGATCCTCTGCCGTTCCTCCTTTCAGATCCTTTCTAGTTCTGTCAAGTTGCATGGTAAACGTTGGTGGATAGCTATTTTTAGGTCTCTCCAGAGATGCTCAATTGAGTTTAAGTCAGGGCTCAGGCTGGGCCATTCAAAAACAGTCAAGGAGATGTAGGAGTGAAGCCATTCCTTCGTTATTTTAGCTATGTAGTTATGTATGTGCATAAGGTCATTGTCTTGTTGGAAAGTAAACCTTTTTCTGTGGGGTTCTGTGCGTATATTAATGAGGAAAAAATTAACTTAAATTATTTTAGCAAATGGCTGCAATATTACAAAGAGTGAAAAATTTAAAGGGGTCTAAATACTTTCTGTTCTCACTTCCGTACTCGTACTCCTATAAAACAAGTCAATAAGTAAATATTCTTATGATTTGATTTTTAAAATGACATTTTTACCTTGTGTCTTGTTTTCTAAAATGTATACATCATATGAAAGCTGAATATAAAGGCTTTCCATCCATTTATGGTTTGTTAGGGTAACAGAATAATATTTGGCAGAAAAAAAAGCTATTTAAAAATCTGGAATCTGAGGGTTCTGAAAAAATCTAAATGTTTAGAAAATGACCTTAAAACTCAGTACAAATTAATTTCTTAGCATTGCACATTTCTAATAAAAAGTTTTGATATATTTACAGTCATAAAAAGGCTTGAAAGAAAAATCTGTCATTTTGACCCATGCAATGCAGTTTTGGCTACACGCATAGTATTGTGGGTAACATGTGATATGTTCATCAAATATTATATATTTAGCCATTACTTCAGTCCTAAGTGTCACGTCATCTTTTAGAAATCCTTATAATTTGATTTCTCAAGAAATTGATTCATTTTAATGTGATTTTTCTGCTTAATATTTCAGCGGAAGCCATGATGCATTAAAATGTTTTTCTTTTCTTTGAATAAAACGAGTTCATCAAAAGGGCGACACGGTGGCGCAGTAGGTAGTGCTGTCGCCTCACAGCAAGAAGGTCGCTGGTTTGAGCCTCGGCTGGGTCAGTTGGCATTTCTGTGTGGAGTTTGCATGTTCTCCCCGTGTTTGTGTGGGTTTCCTCCGGGTGCTCTGGTTTCCCCCACAGTCCAAAAATATGCGGTACAGGTGAATTGAGTAAGATAAATTGTCAGTAGTGTATGAGTGTGAATGAGAATGTATGGATGTTTCCCAGAGATGGGTTGCAGGTGGAAGGGCATCCGCTGCGTAAAACAAATGCTGGATAAGATGGCGGTTCATTCCGCTGTGGCGACCCCGGATGAATAAAGGGACTAAGCCGAAAAGAAAATGAATGAATGATGGATGACTTCATCAAAAGAACAGCTTTGAACAAAATAGACATTTATTAAAATGTTTTATTAAAATGAATGGTTACAGGTTGAGGTTAATTTATTTACTACCATTTGCTAAGAACAAACACTACTAGTACAGCATTTTATAATTAATCACAGTTCAACATTTACTAATGCGTTATTAAAATCCATATCTGTGCTTGTTAGGTAACAGCAGTTAATGCACTGCGAGTAAACAAGAAGTAACAAGGAACAACTTGATTTTCATTAACCAGATGATTAACTACTGTAGTGAATGTAATTACTGTAATAAATGTTTGTTTATGTTAATTCCTCCATGTTCACGTGGGTTTCCTCTGGGTGCTCAGTCCAAAGACATACAGTATAGGTGAACTGGATAAACCAAAATGACCTTAGTGTATGAGTGTGTGTGAATGTGAGTGTATGGGTGTTTCCCTGTACTGTGTTGCTGCTGGAAGGGTATCAGTTGCCTAAAACATGCCAGAATATTTGGCTTTTCATTGCACTGTGGCGAGCCCTGATAAATAAGGGACTAGGCCAAAGGAAAATAAATGGATAAATGTTTATAACTAATATCAACCAACAAAACTTTATTACAAAGTTGAATAAAAATGACTTTATTCATAAGAGTTTTAGTTTTCTGAGACGTTGTACTTCTCATATGCCTCTTTATGATGAATCCATTTGTTGTCCTTCTCATTTGTAAGTCACTTTTCTTTTCGGGAATGCCTGCTAAATGAATACACCCTATTATGCAGTCAACAGAAGGCAGCTTGTTGTCTGCCAAGAAATATCCCTCACATTTCAACCTCCACCATACGTCGCAGTAGATCATCGCACTGGCATAACTGTAGACTTAGACAATCGCTCAAAAGTCTTAAGCTGTTCTCTGTTCATGTTCAGGGAGGAGTTGGGTTTCTGCAGAGCCCAGAGTCTCCACACATTGCCCAAGAATGCGATGACGACCCGGAGACCAGAGATCGCTGTTGTGAAGTTTCACCGCACGACTCCCTTGATAGGACAGAAGGAGGGTGCGCTCTTTTTAGCATACAGGAAAACAAAGCAGAACGTAATGATTGTCTGGATCACGCAGGACCCTCGCTCAGCTGTGAAACGGCCCCGGCTCTCCTACACAATGGCGATAGTGAAGATCAGCGGGCGTATGCTTGTGAAAACACTGTGAGCGATTGCAGAGAGCAAGAGGAGAGTTCAGCTGCTGGTGGATTTATTGGAGATAGGAGTGATGGTTTGCAGGGTATAGACTCTTCCTGCGGACGACAGAAAGAGGAAGCTGATAAAGCGGAGGGGCCTGAAAGGGAAATATCTGTTGAGGAGAAAGTTCTGGAGGAGCGTAGTGCTGTTGGTGAGGCTGGAGATATGGGAATCACTCAGTCTTTGGACACACCGGAAAGCTCGGATGTTGAATCGTCGTCTTCTTCTCGGGGAGCTGAGAGCGATGAGGAGGAAGAGGATCGATACGAAGATCTTATAGAAGAAAGTGAGGGACCGTCAGACATCCATCCAGATGGAGATACATCTTTAGATTTGGTCGAATATGAGATTCGTTCCTGTCAAGATGATTTGGGTGAGCGGGAAAGTCAAACGCTGAAGCAATCTGAAGGAGATGTTAGAGATAGCAGTCAAGGTGATCTTAATTCTTCAAGAAACTTTTATGCAGATGGAGATACATCTTTAGATTTGGTTGAAAATGAGATGTGTACCTGTCGAGATCATTTGGGTGAGCAGGAAACTCAAACGCTGATGAAATCTAAAGGAGATGTTAGTAATAGCAGTCAAGGTGATCTTAATTCTTCAAGAAACTTCAAATCAGATGTAGATGCATCTTTAGATTTGGTTGAGATGCGTTCCTGTCAAGATGATTGTGGTGAGCGGGAAACTCAAATGCTGAAGGAATCTGAGGGAGATGTTTATGAAAGCACTCAAGATGATCCTAATTCTTTAACAAATGTTAATGAAGAAGATCCTAATGAAGAGTTTCAGGAGACTTCTGAAACGCCGTACTTGGAAATCAATGGTGAGGAACCAAAGAAAGACCTCGGAAGTCCTTTTGTTGCTGAATATGAGAGCTTTTCACAACGGCATGAAATGAATCAAGAGCTGCTGCCTTTAGAAAAAACAATTGATTCCATTGAGGATGCAGCGAAAGATGGAAGTGAGAAACAATTAAGTTCTTACGATGACTTACAAACCAAGCCTCAATCTCAAGCGTCAAGCGAGGACACCTTAGAACCCGAAGATCTGGATCCTGTTTTAGGTTCTGGCTGTGAGGTGGTGGAGAACATCCAGGAAAACAAACCTGTTTGTGAAACTCTGGAGGACGTTCCTGAGTCAGCGATTCCTGCAGATGTGGAGAAGGCATATCAAACGGATGACTCCTTTTTGGTTCCCATGCAGGATAGGACATCAAACTGTGAGGTCTTGTACACAGATACAGAAATATCAGCAGAAAATATGGATAAATCAGGAGATCAAGGTGTCTTATTTCAACCCTCAGATATGCTCAATTCCAATAAGTCGGGAATCTCTGAGGAAAGCCTGGCTGTCAGTAGACAAGATCTGCTGGGTGCTTCAGTCCACAGTGAACATGTAGATGGTGCCTTACATGTCTCAAATTCTCTTGATGAAGAGGATGTTATAGTTTCTTCTGTATGTCCTGGACAAGCCCAGGGAAGCTTAGATCTTATGTCTCAAGGTGCAGAATGTGCAGTCAATGAAGTTGGACGACCATTGAATGAAGAGCTGGTGAAAGGTGAGTTAAATGATCAAAATTGTGTACATTTATGATGAATGTATTTTGCATAAAAAAACCCAGACCTTCTCAGATCCAAAGTATATTTCTTTATTGTGTATGAACATTAGCTTGACATTATTATTTTTCATTTGATAAAGTGTATACTGTTGTAGGACTGGGTTCAAAAATATATTGATTCAGGAATCTTGAGAGTCTCTTGAAACAATGATGTAGGCTATAAAACACACAGCATCCCTGTCCTTAAACAGCAACATACTGTATAACCAAAAAATCTATAATTATAAAGCAGATATTTATATAATTGTAACTAATATTACAAAGTAAAAGCCCAAACTCAGACAACAAGCACTCATTTTAGATTGCTTCAACACAAAGGGATGAGTAGACAGTATATAACTCCAGTTAGGTTGCATCATTTTAACCCAAATATCCCTGATACATGTAAACAAGAGAAGGGAACTTTATTTCATTGTGTGTGGGAATGTTCAATGCAGTTGTTTTTGGGTTAAAATACTAAACATTGATAGTCAAATCATTGGTAAAGTAATTCCTCTCGATCTCAGCTTGTGTATATTGCATATTTGTCCATTGAACTTTGATGTGGCCAAACATGAAAGACTGCTGTTAATTCTACTTTGCTGGAAGCTAAATATGTAATTGCGTGTTCTTGGAAAAAAGAAGACAGTCCTGGTGTACCTCAGTGGATAAAATTTGGAAAATATTCTATGACTTTTTGGAGAATCTAGATGGCGACTCTTTTCTTGAACTGACGGACATTGAAAGTATATAGATTAGACAAATATGTTATTGCTGTATTATTTAACATTAACATTGTTACTTATTTTTTCTTTTAAAGTGTGTCAAGTTATTTTGAATCTGTTATTCTTGCTGTATTTTTGTTTTTGTATTACTTCTTGTAATTAATTATTGTTATTTTTTTTTTTTGCTAAAATGAAAAATTAAACCTTTGTCAATTTGTATGACAATGTTTAAAATAAAAATTGCTGTTCAAAAAATAGTAATATTACAAAGTCGGCTAAATGAGCAAAACACCACGATAGTTTTAGTTTACTTTCTCGCCAAAAAGCACTTGATTTCCCATAAATAACTTCATTTTTACATGCACCACCAACAGCAGTTTAAACAGCAGAACATCGTTGTCTAACTTTACCTGCAGTGCTTCTGTGAGGGGAATGTAGCCTTGTTATTTAGCCTGTCATTTTTCTTTTCATTAAGATGATGCTTTTTAAATTTACATTGGCCTATAGAATGTCATGGGACATTCTCACTTTTCACTCCCGTGAAACATACAGTAATCACAAATTGGAAACTGAATGAAACACTGTTGAAATGGGTTCCGTTTGATCAAGTTTACCCTGCTTTCAGCTTACCCTGTTTTCAGCGGTGTTTAAAAGAAAACAGAACATCGTATTGGCCGACTGTATAAAACGAACCACAACATCATTTTTTTCGGAAAATGAATAAGCAGTGTTCCAACGTCCTTATGAAAGCATCTGACTGTCAGTCTTTGACATGACTGGACTTTGCTTCACAGTGCCCTCATACCTTGATTCTTATGACAAAAATAGCATGTTTGGTTATCTTTTTTTTTTTAAGTGAGGCGTAAATTACCGTTTTTGCACAATTTTTGCACTTTTGCACATAATAATCCATGATTAAATTACACAATACTTAACCGAATGGCAAAATAATACATTGTCAATATTTTTGTGAGACCCCCAAAAATTTCACGAATCATGTTTTCAGGGGAGACCATGCCTTTTTTAGGGAGCCGAGCTCCCCCTATAGCTCTCCTGTAGTTCGCACCCTGATTATATGGTTTGAATGACATTTATCGTTGCATAACAGCATTGCTGGTCCAAAAGATGAAACTGACATTATTCTGAATCAAGGAGAAAAAGGGTTAAAATCCACTTCCAAGATCCACGTTTTTTTTCTGCAAAATATATTTATTGAACCCCCTCCCCATCAACGAGGTGTACTATAATAATGCAGGCTCCAAACAGCTTACTAATCCACATCTTTCTCAAATACAGTATACATATTTACGGTACACATTCACATATTCACAAAGATAGATAGATAGATAGATAGATAGATAGATAGATAGATAGATAGATAGATAGATAGATAGATAGATAGATAGATAGATAGATAGATAGATAGATAGATAGATAGAAAGATAGATAGATGGGTGGCATAGTGGCTCAGTGGTTAGCACTGTTGCCTCAGAGCAAGAAGGTCGCTGGTTCGAGTCCCTGCTGGGCCAGTTGGCATTTCTGTGTTGAGTTTGCATGTTCTCTCTGTCTTGGCATGGGTTTCCTTCGGGTGCTGCGGTTTCCCTCTTAGTCCAAAGACATGCGCTACAGATTAATTAGGTAAACAAAATTTCCCATAGTGTATGTATTCATGTGAGAGTGTATGGGTGCTTCCCAGTATTGGGTTGCAGCTGGATAGGCATCCGCAATGTCAAACTTATGCTGGAATAGTTGGTGGTTCATTCCGCTGTAGCGACCCCTGAAAAATAAGAGACTAAGTCGAAGGAAAATGAATAAATGAATAAACATAATGAAAGTTATAATGAATTGAAACCAAAGATCCACATTTAATTTCATTACAGGTCAGACATCACAGTGTGATTGCATAACGGGGGCTCTAAGTCTCTTTAACAGCAACCGCCTGCCATGATAAACCACAATCAAATAATTATACCTCTCAGATCCAGCAGAATAATTGAAAGTAGCCTGTGTGTCTCCATCGCGCAAACGCCTGAGAGAACAGGGCGTATCCTTCATCATTTATGTACATAACAAAATGTAGCCTAGAAACAGGTGATGTCATTATGGGATGTCCAGGGAAGTGAAGTTAGAAGACGAGGTCAGCATTCATTTCCTGACCTTTTTTTCCCTTCTTCATTCTCACAGTAACCAAAAAAGTACATTGGTACACCCATGTTTTTAAAGCATATTGTTATCTTTGCAGAGTTACGTAACTGAACCCAAAATAGCCAGGCTTACAATTTTTGGTTGAAGCAGGATTTGATTTTGCTTCATTTATCACTAATAATAAAATGACTCATATTTTCCATTCTTGAGTTCGCTAATATTTTATTTATACAATTGAAGACAAAATGATTAGCCATTTTTTGAAATTGCTTATTTTGCCAGGCTGTTTAACAGAGAGAAGATATTTTCAGTATAATTTTAAACATTATAGTTTTAATAAATACAGATGGGGCCGTTAAAAAAGCGTTTTATTGACATATTAAGAACTACTTTTTGCTGGATTATCTTGTCGGATTTTTATCATAACCACACTTTGTAACAATATGTTTTCCTGCCATTCTGTCAATTTGCTTGCCATAGTATTTTACTATTTTAAGTGTTTTACAAATGTGCAGTTAAAAGTTGTTTTAAATTAAAATCTGAAGCCTATAAGCAAATAATAAACTGGCCAGTACATTCAACTTTCCTCAGTCAGACTACGGGCCTGACTATTTAATTTAACTCAATAAATTGATTAGGCTAATAAAGAAAGAAACCCTCTTTCGAAAGAAGCGCTCTTTCAGCCGGTTTCTCACACACATACATCTAAACGTGCACGATTCCTGCACACAGCACTCTCGCAATATTCACTCTTGTTTTTTTTTTTTTTTTGTTTTGTTTTACAAATTTTTTTTTCTTATGTCAATTATAGCCAATTCTATTGTTAAGGTACTGTAGCCGACTTTTTTAATGCAGGATTGACTGCTTCTTCAAATACATGGAATATACTTATTTATCTTATTTGTGTTTAATTCAAATGTTTAATTTAAAAACATCTTATATTTATTTATTTATTTAGCCTACTGTGTGTATATATATATAGATAGATAGATAGATAGACAGACAGACAGACAGACAGACAGACAGACAGACAGATAGATAGATAGATAGATAGTATACACACAAGTATACACAAATCTAAAAGAAATAACTCATTTATCTTTGAAAAAAGTTTGAAAAATAATTACATTTTATTTCATTCATTCATTCATTCATTCATTCATTCATCAATTTAATTGTATTTTATTTAAATTTTATTGTATTTTAATATAGTTTTATTACAAATTAATTTGATTTAATTTAAATGTAATTCATTTTTCTACATACCAATTTGTAATTTACTTTAATTAACATTTTGTTTATTATTATTTTGTTTTATTATTTTTATTAGTTTAATTATTTTAAGTTGCCATCTTACCTCTTTTTAATTTTTTTTTTTTTTAAATATCATAAACACTCATAAACATAATTTTTAATGTCCTCACAGATTCAGATGCACGTTTGGAGGATCGGATGGACTTTCAGAAGCCTGATATCATGGATGAAAAGGATTCACCAGTGGTTAGTGCTAAAAATATTTTATCGTTTTTAGACTGTGTATTTAATTGACCACACTTCACTTATGAAAGATGACATTGGGAATGCTGGGCCTCGCCAAATGACATGCTGTACAATACTGTGATAACTGGGGTGCAGAAACAATAGATGCATTGTTAGTGTCATCTTTTTTTAGACTGTATGTCAAAATACACAGATTTTAGGATCCTTCAGAGAGATCATCACATACAGCAAGGGGTCAGTATTTACAATTACTTTGAAGTTA
Organism: Danio albolineatus; assembly: GCA_903798035.1. Taxonomy (NCBI): domain Eukaryota; kingdom Metazoa; phylum Chordata; class Actinopteri; order Cypriniformes; family Danionidae; genus Danio; species Danio albolineatus. The sequence continues at coordinate 12,548,507 of CAIGQQ010037820.1, forward strand.
ATAAATTTGAGCACTAAGCTCCAAACGGGGGCGATATTTCCTTGAAAAAATATAGTATGGCATCCTGTTTCTCAGAAGCATATTAGTCGGGTCCCCATGGTGACAGGCCCATGTTTAACCAATTGCAGATGTGCTCCTTCCTTTCATCTTTAGACCTACAGTACTTGTTACATAACATCTGAGAATTATTGTAAACATCTGAAAATCTAGGTGCAATATCTTGGAATATAGACCATTTCAATGTGGTCATGTTATTGTTATCGAATAATTTCATAACTGTAACAAGAGGCAAGTCAGTCATAACTTAAAACGGCTTTCATGACGTTATCCATATGTGGCTGTTTTTATGTACATACTCTCAATATGTGGAAAATGTAAAACAGGAAATACGTTGGGACTAGGGATGCTCAAAATAACCAATTAACTGTTTACCAATAAGGTGTGTTTTTAACCGATTAATAGTATCAGTTAAATTAATAACAAATATAATTGTGTAATTTTTTAATGTTCGGCTGCATAAGGAGCCGATCACAGTGAGTGCGCTTTTTGCCTTGCGAGGTGCATCCTTTTGATGGTTTACTAACAGCCGCGAGTGTTTTGTGCACTGCTTGTGCGCCCTGCACGCCTCACGTATTTGCCGTTGCTCGCTGTTTGCTTGCAGTTGCAATAAAAGTCAACCCAAAGTCAAAGTCAGTCGCGTATTTTTTATTCTTTAATCAAATGAAAGCAGATTCGGGCTTTTCGTTGAGGTGATAGCATTGTTTGTGTTGTCAAGATCACTACGGAGAACTTTTAAAGGAGGAGAAGACTAGTGGTCGCTGTTTCATGTTATCCAGAGCTGTGTGACTTTACAAATCTTGAATATCACAATATTATTAAATATTACAAGTATAACAACATTGGCAGCAACACTCTCGCACATTACGCAGATGATTAACTTAATGCTCAACTTAATTTTTTATTTCTTTACAAATTTAAGTGGATTGAACATAAAGCAGTTAAGTTATCCCAATAAAAACCTTAAGAATTGTGTTGATTCAGCTCATTTTAAATAAGTACTGTAGCTTTAACAAGCTGCAAAAATCATTTTTTTTGAGTGTAGAGAACTGAAATATACTGCTTATTCTACAGAAAGAGGCAGACATGTGTGTGTTTTAAGAAATAAATGGTTTAATTCTGAATTCAGTTGTATACAAAGACATTAAATATTTAAATAGGTTTGTATTTCAAATGCTGAATGTTTTCAAGAATCTTGAAAATAAATAGCATAATGGCGACTGTAAGAATTCGAAGAGGCTGTTGTTAACGTTGATAATGATGAGAAATGTTTCCTTAGCAAGATGACATTATTTTTGGTTTCACAAATGTTTGTTTAGGCGGCACAGTGGCTCAGTGGTTAGCACTCTCGCCTCACAGCAAGAAGGTCGCTGGTTCAAGTCCCGGCTGGGCTGGTTGGCATTTCTGTGTTGAGTTTGCATGTTCTCCCCGTGTTCACGTGGGTTTCCTCTGGGTGCTTCGGTTTCCCCCACAGTCCAAACACATGTGCTATAGACAAAATTGGTTGTAGTGTATGAGTGTTTGTGTGAATTTGGGAATGAATGGGTGTTTCTCACTACTGGGATGTGGCTGGAAGGGCATCCGCTGCGTGAAACATATGCTAGAATAGTTGACAGTTCATTCCACTGTGATGACCCCTCATAAATAATGGACTAAGCTTAAGGAAAATAAACGAATATCTTTGTTTACTGTAAAGTGCTGCACATATGGCGTGATTGTGCTTGAGTTATTCATGACCATAGAGTTGCTTTTGTGTCTGTGGTCACAGAAACACTAGATGTGGTGGCATTGAGGTGTGAAGTCCAGAAGCAGTGTGGGTTTGTTTGTTTTGTGACTTTATGTCAGACTTAAAGAGAGAATGGAGAGTGTTGCAAACCACCCGGCCAAATCAGTTGAAGACAAAATTAGTATATTAGTAAATTATAATGAAATTTGTTTTATTCGTTTAAATATTTTCTAAGTGATGTTTCACAGTGTTTCCTATAATGTTATTTTCTTCAAGAGAAAGTCTTATTTATTTTAGTTTGGCTGGAATAAAAGCAGTTTTTTTATATGTTTATATAATCTTAATTAATAATGATAATAATGCTAAACCTCTTTGATGACAGACTTTGGCTGAGGCGTTTTACAGTGACCAAAATACAGTTTTTTAAGACGTGGTCGGTTCTCTGGTTTGTCTATTAATGCCGTCTCTTCGCTCCTATTTCATCATCACATTATTTGTTAAAACAAAATCACATGATCGTTCTCAGTTATAATATTATATGCGCATATGTTTTTTTTTTTTAGCCCTTGTGTGCTGTTGGGGATGTTTTCATCCACTCTAGGGTGATTGTGAGTCTTAATTTGGCCACAACTTTCTCTGTGTTTCAGCAAATGGAATGATTTTTGGTGACAAATCTTATTTTGACACATATTTTGGGGAAATGCTTTGGAATTAAAAAAATTAACAATACACTCTGGGCAAACTTACTACCCTTTTGTTATGTTGGTGGCTTTTTTTGACCCATTGACTTCCATAGTATATTACATTTTTTTGATTGCAAAGCCATGACACCCTATTGATTTTAAAAACTTACTCAATTTTCTTATTTCCAACAGGGAAGCCACTAAGAATCAGTAATTTGGTCTCATGGCTTTGCAATCAAAAAATTTAGTTATAATGGAAGTCAATGCATTGCAAATCTTGCATTTTGCCTCCTGAGGCGAGTTTTCCCAGTAATGCACAGTAAACAGTTTGGCACTCATGTTGTCAAAATAAAATTCCCACGTACATAGTAAGTTAAATATAAGCTTAAAAATAACAGGAGAGGGAAACTATCATTGTTTTCACTTGAGAACGTTTTTTTTTTTATCAAACACAGCCAGAGGTGTGCTTATTAATTATCTCAGAGCTACACATGAGTCTGTCTCTTAATAACGTGGTCGCTCGTCAGGTCCGGATGAACGACCTAAAGTAGGCTTACATTTAAATGATGAGGTCGTGGCCCGTGAGACTCGTCACAGTTTGTTTTGTCCTCTGATTAGCCCGTTGTCCACTGAGGTTTTACACTTGTGGAGTTTACATGAGAACGAGGGAAAAAAAGTGTTGTCTGAGGCTCACGGTATGCTTATTTTCGTATACTGATCTCTTATTATTCTACTATGTCTTTTTTTATAGGGCACCTTTAATTGTTTGAACAAATTTAAGAGGATTGAACATAAAACAATGTAGTTGTCTCAAAAAAACAAAATAATTGCGTCGTTTTAACTAATTTTAAATAAGCAGCAAAAATCATTTGTTGAGTGTTAAGGCTCTTACACACGGAGACACTTTTCTCTTGCATTTATTGTCAGCAGTTTTCAAAATGTTTTTCTGCGTTCGATCACATTGGAGACCTGTGTTTAGTCACGAAGCGTTAAACTTCGACGAAAAACTTTAACAAAAAGCGTCCCCGATGTGAACGGACCTTTAGGTTAAAAGTTGAGTCAACTCAAAAATGCCGTGCAGCAAGTTGCTTTACAATTTCGGGTTGAGTCAACTTAATGTCAACACATTAGGACACGGTGTAAGACCACATATTCAGCTAAAAAAATCATCTTTATGTTACATCTTTTTGAAAAAAAGTCACCTATATCGTGGATGACCTGATGGTGAGTAAATTAACTGGAGTTTTTAATTTTTGAACGAACTATCCCTTTAAGCGATGTCTACTTATGATTGGATCAATGAAAACTCCTCATCATACCTGTTGTAAACAGTGAAGTAATGAGTGTAGTTTGTACAGACCATACCATGCGTTCTCCTGTTGGACGTTGACAGTTTGATGTCGTGAACTGTTGGCCAGCTGTTCATCCACAGCCTCCTTTACAACTGTTTGGGGAATGGAGGGGGGGCTCGGGTCAACCTTTTTATGCGAACCACAACCGCTGAAGGCCTTTTCCTGCAAATTATAAGCAGCTCCATCCTGGCAGCCCACAGTTTCTGCTGGCTTCACCTCTGGAGATCATGAGTAGATGGAAGAAATCAGCTGTAGGTTTCCTCTGCGCTGAGGGTGTGTTTGTGATTGTGTTTATATCTGCTGCGCTAAACACTGAAACTCTTTCAATGCTGGTGTGCACAGGAAACGCATCAGGGCTGTTATTAGTGAATTCAACTAGACTGGGTTTCGTTATCGATTGGTATATTGTTTATATTTGTACATTTCTTTGTTGAACACAATAAATTTTGCTGCATTTATATCATTTTATTGAAATTTTTATATACGTTTTGAGATTTCAATTGTTTTTTTTAAACTAAAAGGAAGAATTTCTAAAAAATTTTTGTTTGAAGTTTAGTAATTTTGTTGATTCATGTCATTTTATAACATTTTTTAATTAAAAATTTGAGATTTTAGGGTTTTTTTTGGGGGGGGGGTTGTTATCTTTTAGGGGTGTCAAAATAGTTTACTATGGTAAAGGGAGGTGAGCGCAAGTAATTAAAACGCTCAAACTACTTAAAAACGCAGGAACTATGCACAATTCACTGTGTGTGTATTAGCTGGACAGTCTTTCACTGACACTGAAATTACACTGTGATTGAGAAAATGAAAGCAAACTGCATTTCTCTCTCACTGTGGCCCTTTGACCTGCTGGCGTGACTTTTCCTCTCCTCTCGGCTGTTACAGCATTACTTCTGGATACAGACACGAGCGTGTCTGCAGAGTGAGTTTTCTCCAACGCGTCTATCAGGTGTGATCGGCACTGCCATTTATCAATGCCACACATCAGTGGACAGTGTCAGTGCTTTTAAAGTTGCAGTTCATATATCTGACTGTTTGTATTAAAGGACAAAATTGTTATACAAATAATATATAAATATAAATATATTTATACAATTTAATACAAGAATTCTTGTGCTGTGAATTAAAATATAAAATTGTGTATGGAAAGCACCTTCAATGTACCATGATGCACCGAGATATCGAATTGAACCGAATCGATGGCATAATAACCGAACCGTGAGACCGGTGTTGGTTCACACCTCTAGTATCTTTTATTGGTATCTTTCAATGAATAAACCCAGAAAAGGAGAACTTTTGCCTTAACTAATTAATAAAAAAAGAAACAGTTATTTTATTGTTATCATGTTTGTTTAATTTTAGCTTAAAGTTTAGTAAATTTGTTGTCATTATTAAATACGTGTCATTTTATTTATTTTCTAAATATAAATTTTAAGATTTCAGTTTTTTTTTTTCCTTTTTCTTTTTTTTAGTATCTTTAAAAAGGCAATAAACTAGCCAAAAAAGTAAGTGGTACTCACTGCAGAGCCACTTGGGCAGAGCTGAGCTCCAGCTCCTCCTTGCTTGCACTTTTTCTACAAGTGATGTCACTGGGAGTTGGGGTTAGGGCTGGGGTGGGTGTACGCATTAAAACAACATATAGGAGGAGGAGCTGGAGCTCAAGCGCCCCCTCAGTGGCTCTGCAGCAAGCAGCGTCTCCAAAAAGGAGAACTTTCTCTCTGACAAATGAATAAAATAAGATAGGTATTTTATTATTTTCATATTTGTTTAGTTTTTTTATTTAGAGTTTAGTAATTTTGTTGCATTTATGCCGTTTCATTATTTTTTGTTTTATATAAATTGAAAATATTTTTTTTTGGTATCTTTAGTAAGTCAATAAATTACTCAAAAAAGAAGAACTTTCTGTCTTGACTAATGAATAAAAAAAGATAAACAGTTATTTTATTATTTTCAAGTTTGTTCAACTTTCTGTTTAGATTTTATTCATTTTGTTGATTCGTGTCATTTTAGTAATTTATTTATATAAATTTTGAGATTTCTTGCTTCAATAAATGAATAAAATAAGATACAGTTATTTTATTATTTACATATTTGTTTAATTTTTTGGTTTAGTGTAGTAAATCTTTTAATTTCAGAGATTTAGTTTTTTTTTGTTTTAGTATCTTAATAAGTCAATAAACTAGCCAAAAAAATGAGAACTTTTTGCCTTGACAAAGATATGAGGGCTGTTATCAGTGAATCCCCACCGGACAGGTTTTCGTGCGTGTCCTGTACTGAGCTCAATCCTTTCAGAAAAAGGAAATACAAATGAGACACAAGGAAATAAAGGAGACTTTCCACACAGGATGATTTTTAAACGCTATCAGAATTGTTTTAACTGCAATGCTAATTTTCTATAAAGGGTATATTAGGCTTGAGATATTTTATTTTAAGCTTGATTATTTGCACAGTAGCAGGACAATTAGTATAATAAAAATACAGATCTAAAGTCAGCCTGTGCTCACAGAGGGATGTATTTGTCAATGTCAATATTTTTTGGCAATGTTTTAGAGTGAAATAAGCCCCAGAATTCTTTAAATCCATTTCTAATACTCGCTGAGATTAACAGTGCTGTTTTCCCACCCAAATGAGGTCACTTCCTGAAGGATAATGATGTCACCAAGGAACTGGCTTTTGTTAGTTTAGGGATATTACAAAGAGCAAGAGCATGGGAAATTGATACGGAGGACATGGCAACCGAAGCTGTATATGATTATTATTTGTATACTAGTAAAGTATTTAATTCTATATTTTTAATCAGTTTTTAGTACTTGTACTTATAATACTGTACGTATGTGAAAAAGAGAAACCTTTTCATGGCAACTAACGGATTAAAATATTAATCCTTTTTTTTTTCTTTTCATTTCAGTTGTAATTACCATAAATGTGTGTGCGAGGGTGTGTGTATGTATATATTTATGTGTGTATTTAAAGTTTTATCTTAACATGATTTGTATGCTCATTGTAATTTTAGGTTTAGTAATTAGTTTTATTTTTCTTGTTTATTTGTCATTGTTATTAGGTTTATTTTTATTCATTTTTATTTCAGCTTTAATTCAGTCGTTTTGAAGTGACACTAAAAATGCTTTACCTTTGTTTTATTTTTCATAATTTTAGTACTTTAGATACTAAATGAAAATGATAAATGTTGCCTCACTGGGTATTTTATTTCTGCAATTTATTTAATTTTAATTTAATTGTAATATTTATTATGTTTTAATATGTGTATGTATAATTGTAAATATTGTAACTATTTTAATTACACAAAACTATTTTATTAGTTTACTTTTTTTTTTTACTTTTAAGTATTTCAGAATAAATGTAATGAAAATTAGCAACTTCTTTTTCTTAGCTTGTGTTGTTATTATTAATTCTTTTACTATTGTTTTAATGACAACTTGCTAAAGAACGAACCATCTCTTAGGGCGTACTTGCACTATGCTATCTTACCGTGCCCTGGCCCAGTTCCCCGATCGTTTGAGAAGTTTAAGTGACTTGAATTGGGTTCAGGCGTGGTTCAGTTGGCCGACCCTGGCTCGATTGGAAGAGGTGTGCCAGAGCGCGCTTCACTTAGGCTCCATGCTACAATTGAAGTGTGAGTGCAAAGCACGCTTGAGCCTGAAACTGAAGACGAGACATGACTCTTTCATATGTTTATTAATCATTCTTACTGTTCAATGAACGCAAACTGTCGTAGGTTATTAAAGATGCAAACCTCTCTCTGCACGACAGCTGCACCTTCAGCAAACCTTCTAATTCCTGCAGCAGGAGGACTTTGATTGTTTATGAGCGTCAATGGTGGCTGATCTGTTTGGCAAAATATTTGACTATGTGTCACTGCCTCCCAAACGACTAAAATTATACAACTAAAGAAATCTCCACTGTGCTAAACGAGAGTGCTTAAACTGAACAGCGCATCATCGATGACATAAGCATGCTCAGGCTCGAATGCAATGTGAGTGCGAGCCGACGGGGGATAATCGTGCTTCGGCCCGGTTAAAGGCAACTGCACATTGGCCTGTTTACACTAGTGTATTTTAGTTTTAAAATGGCGTTTTAAAACTAAAACGATCTGCGTTCACACTAGCGTTTCACCCAGCTTTTCTAAACATATCTCTGTCCACACTACCAAAAACGTATATCACGTGACCGTTTGCGCACTGTGGGCATGCGTGTTCAAGTATAAACAGGAAGCATGTGTCTCGCTGGTTCTTCCCGGTGTAACCCAAAACCGAGTTTAACTGCACAATACTGCCTAAAACGGACAATAGTGCAAACAACGCTCCCATTTCTGTGTCCAGCAGCCACGCCTCCGTTTTCAGAAATCTCCGTTTTCCCCCATCCACACTGAGACGGAGCCGCAGCGTTTTAGAATAAAAATGGCCTCTCCGGCGTTTCCAAAATGCTCCGTTTTCGGGGCTCGAAAACTCCGGCGTAGTGTGGACGGATGGCATAACCGTAGCAAAACTTTATGCGTTTTAAAACGAAAACGCATTAGTGTAAATGGGGCCATAGTGTGAGTATGCCCTAAAGGTGCTTTCACACCTAGACTTTTGTTTTAGAACCTGGCGCTTTTCCCATATTAGCGTGGTTAATTTGGCATGTGAATCCAGCAGTGCCTGAATGAGGTGGTGTGGGCTCAGTTGAAACAAACTCTAGAGCGGATCGATTGTAGTGAGAATCCAAAACGATCCAACGAACTAACAAACCAGGCTATATCACAGTGTATTATGGATATGTAATAGACATATATACTGCAATATAAGGAGAATTATGAGTAGGGTGGGATATTATTCCTACATGTAGATGTGCGTTTCATGTGAAATACGAAAGTGAAAGCATGCTGAAATATCAACGAGAGCTGTTTATCTAAAAATTGACCGAAACTGCAGTCTTGGTTTATCTGTTATTTCTTTCTATTTTTTAAAGCCTATAATCCTAGCCTATGTATAAAAAAAGTCTTACCTCTGATTTATATTTGGTGATGATGTTTGTTGGTCTCACCATTCAAAATGAAAAAGCAGGTTTTCGTTTATAATGCCTTATTGCTCATCGTCATACATTAAAATAAACATGCATGACAGCTGAGCAGGACTCTGAAAAATAAACCGTGAAACTCTGACCAATGTGAGGAGAGTTTGTGACTTGTTTGAACTATTTAGGTCTGTTTAGAAAGTTTAGAAACTTTGCCATGTGAAAGCGAACCGCACCAAAAATAAACATTGCAGCAATTTTAACACGTGTTTCTGAACAAAACAATCGATCTACAAGTGTGAAAGCGCCCAGCCCCCCCCCCCAACCCCCCCCCCCCCCCCCCCCCCAAAAAAAGACAACTGCTCAGACCAAAGTGTAAAAAGAAAACAATAAAGAAATCTGTGTGCGCTTTAAAATATAGTTTGCATCTACAAAACTTGTGAATATTTCACTATCCAGTTGATTAAACTGAATAAATGAGCTGTGGAAATTAAGCAGCACTCCATTGGTGCATGTGCAAATATGTGAGAGAGAGCCAATATTGTGGCAGACGCACGGAAAAGAAACTCATGTTTGCATATATGCGTGTGTGTATGTGTGAGTGAGAGAAAGAGAGAGAGAGAGGGCAGTGGGGGAAGAGCAAGGGAATAGGGGGCCGGACCTTCACACAGATGTGAAAGATTAGCAGCGTCTCATTTTTCCAAAGGCTTGAGCCGTGGAGTTTGTGCCTGTCAGGAGCTCATGTGGGAAATAAGCTTTGTTCACTGTCACAGTTTCTCCCGGTGCGGCGTGTTGGAAAGATGTACGAGCGATACAAGCGGAGGTATAGTTTGTGTGCCAAAGGAGAGACAACTGTGGATGTAGTTTTAATCAAGGTAAGGAGATCTCTAATACTAACCATTCAGTGCTGCAAGCATTATGGTTTCAACTACAGCTCCTGTGGCAAAGCTGTTCTTGTGTTATACAGATTAATGCTTTTCTGTGCAGTACATTTGGATGTGTCCTGTTTGTTTTTATTTAATGAGCGAACATATTAACCATCATACATTTGTACCATGATTTATACATGACTCTGATTTATACATGACTCAAATCTGACATGTATCATATTAAAAGACATCTTTAAGATCATAATTAATAACAGTGTTGGCTGTAATTAGTTACAAAGTAAGTTGTTACTGTACTTTGTAAGTTGATGGTAGTAAGTAACAGTTACTTTTCAGTTTCACTAACTTTTACTCGTAATGTGCTTGTCTTAAATGCTGTATAATCAGTGCTCAGCATATATGAGTACACCCCTCACAAATCTATCTTTTAAGTTCGTATTTTTAATAGGAAGCTATATATTTGTGCATTTACATTAGATTATTCAGTACTGAAGCCAAATCTGGAGCTTATCTAACAAAATAACTGACAATAACAGTCCAAAAACAAGTACCCTCAAATTTATATCTTATAGAAAAATGTTAAATACGAATTTAAAAAGAGGAAAAATCAAGAGAAGCAAAAAATGTAAAACATTTTGTTGAAATTTTGTAGGTTGTATTTTTTTTTTTTGCAGTATTTTGCTTGAATTTAAGTGTATATCTTTCTATTTCTAAATGCAGCAATATACCTTGACTATGTTCACTGAGAAATAGATAAAGTTGAGGTTTACTCAATAATGCTGAGAACGGTATCTATCTATCTATCTATCTATCTCTCTGTCTGTCTGTCTGTCTGTCTGTCTACAGTATTTGTCTGTCTGTCTGTCTATCTATCTATCGTTCTATATGTCTGTCTGTCTGTCTGTCTGTCTGTCTGTCTGTCTACAGTATTTGTCTGTCTGTCTGTCTATCTATCTATCGTTCTATATGTCTGTCTGTCTGTCTGTCTGTCTGTCTGTCTATCTATCTATCGTTTTATATATCTGTCTGTCTGTCTGTCTATCTACAGTATTTGTCTGTCTATCTATCTATTGTTCTATCTATCGTTCAATCTATCGTTCAATCTGTCGTTCTATCTGTCGTTCTGTCTGTCTGTCTGTCTGTCTCTATCTATCTATCTATCTATCTATCTATCTATCTATCTATCTATCT
>CAIGQQ010037820.1:12559425-12580527 GCA_903798035.1 Danio albolineatus
ATCTATCTATCTATCTATCTATCTATCTATCTATCTATCTATCTATCGATCTATCGATCTATCGATCGATCGTGCTCAACAAACATTATATGAGTACTCCCCTCACAAATCTATCTTTTAAATGAATATTTTTAATAAGAAGCTATACAAAGTATATTTGTGCATTTACATTAGACTAGTCAGTACTGTAGCCAAATCTGGAGCTTATCTAACAAATTAACTTATGATAACGGTCTAAAAACTTGTACACCCAAATCTACAGTATATCTTATAGAAAAATATTAAATACATATTTAAAAATAGAAAAAATCAAGAGAACAAAAAAATTTGAAACATTTTGTTGAAATTTTATAGGTTGTCATTCATTTTAGCAAACTTTTGCTTGTTTTTAATTGTACATCTTTCTATTTCTAAATATGTTTGGTGACTAAAATATTATTTTAATAAATATATCTGTTTAATAAATCTGTTTTGTTTAAATGCACCAAGTCTGTATGACAGTCCGGCTCAAAGTTGTGAGGTAACACAATTTGGTCCAATCTTAAGTGAAAGGGACTTTTACAAATTTTAAAACCGCAAGTCGGGTCAGTTGGAAAAGATACAGCAGCTTAATTCAGTATAGTTTGAAGGTTTGGAGTTAGTTTGGTGGTTGTAGTATAAATGTTCTTAAAATAATCTAAGAAGAAGACGAAGATGGAAGAAGAATAAGACAGAAGAATAAGTTTACTGTATTTAGTATAACAGTATCTTGGCTTTCTCAAGCCACCATAACTATATCTTAATTTTTAAGGCACCTTAAACAGACAGTTCACCCAAGAAAATTTAATCCCTCACTGTTTACTCAAACTCAAATAGTTTGAGTTGCTGTCATTAGTTTTCTTTTTTTTTTTCTTCTGTTGAACACAAAGATATTGAGAAAAATGTTGGGGGAAAAACAGACTTCCATAGCATTGTTGTTCCAACCGTGGAAGTCAATGGCCCTTTTAGTCTCAAAATTCTTCGAAGTATCTTCTGTTGTGTTCAACAAAAGAAAGAATCCCAGTGTGGCGGATGAGTAAAAGATGACAGAAATGTAATTTTGTAATCTCTTTAAGCCATAGTTTTATATTAATTATTAAATTCAATGCAACCAAATATAAAACAGTAATGCTCCATGACTAGTTTAGGTTGATCGGTTGAAAGCGTAAACTGAAAGTATAAACAGGTTGTTCAGTGAACGTTACAGAGCCAAGAGCAAAACTGTGACGCTTCATTCATTGTGAATCTAGTCTTTTTATTTACTGTACACACACACACACACACTTCAGTCTAAAACCAGCAGTTCAACCGATTTATTTGCAGGCAGCTCACCAAAATAAAAGCTTAGAGGTTTTGTTTGGTTTAAAAATAAAAGATTAATATAAAACAATCCAAAATAAATATTACATTAAAATCACTGTCCATTTATCAAATGAAAATGTATTATGTATTGTATTTTTTTTTTTAAATGAGTATATTACAATAAACGGTAACACTTTATATCTACACGCTATGAGTCATCTATTAAGCATTAGCAAATACTGAATTCATTATTTGTTAAGCATTAAGTCTGCATTAACAGACGTTAGTAAGCAGTTTATACCTGCAGCTACAAATGCTCTATTCTTGACTTATAAGTACATTTATAATGTGCTTAATAATTGTACTTTCATACTTTGTTACTGATTAATTTTTCATGACTAAATTCAGTATTGCATTATTTACAAACCATTTGTATTTAAGAGTAGTTGGTGGTTTTTAAGATCATTCATAACGAGTTATTAAACGATTAGTAAACTATTAAAATCAACATTTATATATTGTATTATTCAGGCATATAGTAATGGTTACTATGTATGTTAATGCTTCATTAACTCAACTTCCTGCAGTTTTGTGACTAATCTAAAGTGAGGACTATTCATGCTTTATAAATCACTTTATTGGGTAACTTAGTGTTACCCAATAAACTTCTTATTTACTATTTTTTATATCCTGTGCTGAATAATCACACCTAACCAGCGTTAATGGTGCTCTCATGAGAGAAGTACTGAGAAAATGTGTATTTGTGAACATTAATGGTATTTCTAATTAGAGACACTGATCTTGAAGATTATGTGTTCATGTTCTGATCTATGCATAGTTTGAGATTCTAATACACACAGGCTGTGGGAAAATGAGAATGATTGACATGGCAACTACTCACTGATTAAAACATTGACATTAATTTTTGACATTTTTAATTTGACCTGTAATTACCATAAATAACCCAACATATAATTCCTGTAAAAACTGTATTAATATTTTTATTTCATTAACATTTAATTAATTCTTAGTTTTTCAGACATTTTATGAAAACAATCTTTTATTAGCTTTAGTTTCAATACACTCAAACAGCAGTTTTAGTACAGATCTCATTTATGCTCTTTTCTCTGTATGCGGTATACAGAGTTTCATTCAGTACTCCCTGCAGTCAGCTGCTCTTTGAGCGTCTCTTATTTGTCGATTCATTGCTCTTTTGTTGGCCTGAGACATCTGACATTCACACATCATTTCATACGGTCTGAGGGAGAGTGTGTTTGTGTGTGTGAACACAAGGTGTGGCTTGTTTTCAGCTGTTTAATGTGGTTCAGCAGACAAACACCCAGAGGCTCTGAACTGCCGTTTTGATCAGGCAGTGAAGCAGATCAGTACTTACAGCCATTCATCTGTCTTTGTAAACCTCAGATCTTTATCTCGCAATAAACTATTGAACCATGTTATTGAGATCATGCATTTTGTGCCTCACGAAGTGACTCTGACTTGACAATTCGAGACTCATTTTCAGCTCAGGCTCTCTCGGAAATAGCCAAAATATTTGCAAAATATAAAATACGTTGTTCTGAGTACATTTCGTTGCACGTTTCAGATGTCAGATCCACTAGAGGGCACTTGTAGCACATTTGATACAATAGTAATTCAAAGTGCTTTACATACACAAGAATAAAAGATACACAAAATACAGGTGTAAGAAAATAAAAACAACAAAGAATAGAAATGATTGAAAACTGATTACAATGCGTTACAACAGGTATTGAAATAGTGGGATCTGTTGGACGCAGCACAGTGCGTATTCAGTAAACAACTAAAGAGTTGTGTTTTAAGTCTTGATTTAAATCTGCCTAATGTTGGAGCATATCTGATCATTTATGGAAGCTGATTCCAGCAGAGAGGGGCGTTATAGCTGAAAGTGTATTCACCCTGGTTTGACTAAACTGATACGATAGCATACTGTAGATGCTTAGCTTCCCCGTCAGTTCTTTCTCTTCCCGTGGCATTTACTGGAATAGTTTTATGGTGTCTCACCTGCTCAATCACTGCAAAGTCACAGGTGTTAGTCATTTGCCAATTGACCTATTACAAGCCGTTACAAATGATCCGTTATACCCTCGTGACAGCCATTGGAACACCACCCACCCAGCCCCCCTTGCTACATCATCACATTTTTGTGAATCTGAAATGCATTACTTAGAGCAGGGGTTTACAAACTTTTCAGCCCGCTACCTCCAAAAATTTTATTGCCAGTGACTCGCGTCCCCCAATATCCTCTGCTGTGGTTATAAGTTATGGACTTAAATAAGTTAAAAATGTAAATGTGTATCTGAGTGCCGTAAAGGTGTCAGAAAGTTTAACCTGGTGTCATAAAATCATTCTGCTGCTTCTGACGCTGTTGCTGTGTCTTAAATATAACATAATCACCCCAGGGGTCGCAATCCAATGGAAAAAATAGAAAGGCTGTTTTTTATTTATTATTATTATTTTTTAAAATCTTCTGTAGGTTATGGATAAAATATGGTAGTTTGAAAAGTGTAATAAAATTAATTTGATTTTAGGAAATCACCAAGCTATCTTGCTCTGGACTTTTTTACTCTATATTGATCCAAAAGCCAATCACACCACAGAAAAGTGCAACAATGGGAATCTGGAAGTGTGCTGATATTAGAGATGTACTAAATTTTCAGCTACTGAAAATTTATCAGCCGACAAATGGACCTTCTAATTTCTGTGGCTTCAGTCATTGTTGGGGCACTCTTGTAAATCTGGAGGCATTAACCACTGATATCAAAATATATATCGTTGTCGTTCAACATGGAAAATAATTATCAAGATTACATATTGATAAAACTTATAGATAAAATAAATTGCATTTTCTTATAAACAAAATGTCTGACCACTCTTTTTTTATTATTGAATATTTTAGTTTCATTATAGAGGTAATTAATACACTACATTTCAAACGCTTGTATTTTTTATTTATTTATGAAAGTCTTTTATGCTCACCAAGGCTTCATTAATTCATTTTTTTAAATAAAACGTGATAATTGTGAAGTAAAATGACAATTAAATTGTAATAATATTATTCCAAACTGCATTTACACTATATATTGTATCATTTTGCGATTTATTTTAGATATATAATAGTAGTAGTAGTTGGACAGGAGGCTAATTTTGTTCACTTGAATTTTTTATTTAAAAGCTGAATGTTCAGCAGGCGTTTCTCCAGTCTTTTGTGTCACATGATCAATCATAAAACCCATTTCTATTGCTGTCGATGTTAGCACTTAATAAACTCAGAAAAAACGCTGTCATAATGGATCAATTTAATGCATCATTCCTAAACTAAATTATCACATTCCTCGAAGCAAAAGCCATCTTACTGATCTTGACTGCTTGAATAGTACTGTATTTCAGAAATGGTTTGCAAATTCTGACTTCATTCCAGCACGTTTGATTCAGTACATTTCTCTGGCCGGTCCGGAGCACTTTTCTGCTCTTAATGACTCCAAAAGACAGGATGGCTGTTGCTTTGGAGCAGTGCCTCTGGGAAAAGCTCCGATACAATGTTTTGACTCTAAATGGAGTTTGTGCACAAGTTTCTGTGTGTGTGTGTGTGTGTGTGTGTGTGTGTGTGTGTGTTGTGGAGGTCAAGAACTGTAGGGGCGTCTCAGTTTAGTGACAGTCTGGGAGCCGCTGCTCAAATCCTAACGGTTTCCTTTGGCTCTCGTCCTGGAGAGAATGATGGAAACGGGCTGTCAGCCAAATGACTTCATAGCACTGTACTGCAAATGAAATAAAAATCACCATCTTTACAATACGCTTAGATTTTGGAACTTTGCATTTTCTGAAAGCGTCAAGGCAACATCAAGCACCGAAAACGATGTCCTTGCTAACTGATTAACATCTTATCGTGCCATAAATTTGCTGCTTTTGTGGTACTGCTTTTTGTTAGTGCTGCATGCATTGAGAGCTTGTGCGCTTCCAAACCAGATGTGTTTTTATTGGGTACACTTCTGAATGCTCCGCGCTCTACGGAGTCTGCTGGCACTGCCTTTTTTTGGTTTCTCCCTCAGCGCCGCAAATATGCTGTGAGAACGGCAGAGGTGCCAGATTCTGGAAAGGGACGTTGGATCATGTTTGGCACTGTGTAACTGTGTTATGAAGAGCCAGTGTTTGGAGTCTCTTGTAGAGCATCAGGCTATATAGTGGTTGAATTACAGTTGAAGTCAAAATGATTAGAATTTTTATTTCTTTATCAAATATTTCCCAGATGATGTTTAACGGAGCAAGGGATTTTTCACAATATTTTCTATAATATTTCTTTCTTCTGGAGAAAGTCTAATTTGCTTTATTTTGGCTAAAATAAAATCAGTTTTTATTTATTTTTTAATAACCATTTTAAGGTCAATATTATTAGCAGCCTTACGCAATATATTTTTTCGATTGTCTACGGAACATGATTATACAGTGACTAAAATAAAATAGATCAGTGATTAGAAATGAGTTATTAAAACTATTATGTTTAGAAATGTGTTGAAACGAACTTTCTGTTAAACAGAAATTGGGGGAAAATATACAGAAGGCTAATTACTTCAAGTGTACATGCAAGAATGCATGTATTAGATGTTTCAGTACCAAGTGCTTTTATAATCTTATTAAATATAGGTTTCCTTTGGAAGAAAAATATCTGGATCTCACATATCTCAGACCTGCGTTGTCTGCAAAAGCTTTGCAGTTTAATACAGTAGCCACTGCACCACTTTATTTTATTAAATTTTTTTAATTTGTTAAACTGTATTTGTTATAACATATTCAAGTGACGTTTTCTCACCATTTGCTCACACTCGAGTGCATCTAAAGGTCCTTTTTTCTGTTGAATTTTCTTTCTTCTGTTGAACACAAAACAAGATGAAGAATGTTGGAAATAAGCAGCCATAAACATCTATGGTAGGAACGAAACATACTGTGGAAGTCAATGATTGTTATTCAAGAGAAGAAGGAAATTCAAACAGGTTTGGAACAAGTGGAGAATGAGTAAATGATGATCATTTTAAAATATATGTATTTTAGTAAAGAATGTTGAAAAAAAGTCCTTTATTAAACCTTCTGTGCAATTTTATGCAATTGTACGTGTGAATTTCAATTTTTGTAAGTGTAAAAAGGCATATTTGTGTGACTTTACTAAAGGCCCTGTGTTATCTTAGTCATGTAAATATAAATGTAAATAATCTCTGGCAGTTAGAAATGTAAATGTTTGCTTTTTCCTGCTGTTTTTTTTTTGTTAATATCTCTTTTTCAAAGTTACAGTAATTTTTGAAGCAGAGCCTCTGCTACTGTACATACTGAATATGGCCTCCATTGGATTTTTAATTTGTCCACTGAAGCGTTATTTGTTAAATAGAAAATATTACCTTTTAGTTGGTAGCACAATCGCCTCACAGCAAGAAAGTCCACACAAGTCCAAAGACATGCAGTATAGGTGAATTGGGTAAGCTAAAATTGGCCGTAGTGAATTAAAGTGTGTGGGTGTTTCCCAGTGATGGGTTGCAACTGGAAGGGCATCCGCTGCGTAAAACATACGCTGGATAAGTTGGCGGTTCATTCCCCTGTGGTGACCCCTGATTAATAAAGGGACCAAGCTGAAATGAAAATGAATGAATAATAAGTGTTTGCGGTTGAGAAAACTGAAGTTTTATTTGCTTTGACGTCATGGCTTCATCTCCTTTGGTAGCAGAGCTCATGCTATCGCATGCGTAGCCGCTTATTTTGTGGCAGCATGTGATGATGTGAGGTGCTTCATTAGATTAGAATTACTTGTCATCGATGCAGAGAGACTTTTTTTTTTTTTTTTTTGCTGGGCATAAGTTGCATGATAAATAAACATTCTTGCCTTTCACCTCAGCGAGGGAAAAGTAGTGCTTATATTTCCAGTTTGCAAATGCTACCTTTGACTTGTTGCATTTGCCATCGTTCTGACTCCTGGTCACTGTGTGAACACCTGCCCTACTCTGCCTCTGATTGGCAAACGATGGAAATGTACTCTTATCTAAGCCAGTCATCACCGTTCTTAGTTACAACACGTTCACAGACACACTAATCATCATCACTGGTTTGTTATGTGTCCCGCCCCAGCCCCGAACACACACACACACACACGCACACACACACACACACACACACCCTATCGAAAGAGAGGTCCTATGGCTAAGAGAGACGCTGCTCGTATGAAAACTGCTTCAGTGTTCTCAATTATAGTAATGTCAGTAATGGTAACGATGTTGTAACAAGGAAAACAGTAATTAATTTGATTACTTGTAACTGAAAATCACTGCTAAGAGCTAACGTGCTTTACTTTTGTTCTAAAGGGTATGCATTAAATTGATGAAAATGAACAGTATGAGTTTTAAAATAAGTTAAAAATTAGGGATCTTATTTATACAATTAAAGCAACCTAAGGCCCCATTTACATTAATACATTTTAGTTTTAGAAAGAAAACGATCCACATCCACGCTGACGTTTCACCTAATGTTTCTGAACAGTTAATGATTATTAAAAGTGATATTCAGCAAAAGATACACAGGTTATGTTTAATATTTTTGGAAGAAAATAAAAGGAGGCAGTTATGTTATGGTTTGTTATAAATATGCATACAGTGAAGATGACGGTCATATAAATATGTAGCTACATGATGCCTCAATATTTTTAGTGTCTGTTAAGTTAATATCAAAATGAAAATAGGCAGCTCATGTTTTCATTTTAGTGTTGATACTGAAACGTAGCCAGGGTGATGCGAATGAGGTAAAAGTAGCCTACACTGTTCCCTTTGAAGATTTACCCGTCGTGTCCTCGGGAGTTTGTTTTCCATATCAAACTTGCAAAGTGTCAACTAGCCCCAATCATCAGCCTCCGCTTTCAGATGTCTCTGTTTCCGCCTAGGCCTATGCATAATAATCATATTGCGATTATTTATTTATTTAATTATTTTTATTATTATTATTTTTATTTTTTTGAACGAATATAGCGATTTTGCTATTCTGGCAACTGTTTTTGCTTTTTCAAACAAGTTACACACATTCTAAATGTATCCAGTGCACAAGAAGTGCAAAACAAAACTTTTCACAATGAAATAACATACAGTAGTATTAAGTTTAATAAATAAAACTGTAGTAAAATTGTCTTTAAAACAGTCAACAAAATAAATGAAGATTAACTAACCTCAACTCTAGTTTAACACATACTATACACAGTAGTACTGCTTGATAAACAAATCTGTAATAAATTGTCTTAAAAACAGACAGAATGAAGCTTAACTAACCTTAATTTCAGTCATAACAATAAATAAAAACTAAATAAATGAAAACCACCTATTCGGTTGTCCCGCTCAACTTCGTCATTCACGGAGTGAGCTCCGATTGGTTAACATCTTTCTTCTGCTCAGCTTAGCCACAATTGCCTGGTGTGCTGCATCAGCTCTGACTGGTTAACATATTAAAATCATGCGCACAAGAACGTATTCTGAATAAAAATCAAAATAATAGATAAGAATATTAATAGATACAATTGCAGCCTTATGCGATTTAGAAATTGCATGTGCTTAAATCTCGTTTTTTTTTTTTTTTTTTGCGATTAATTGCACATCCCTAATCCACACTGATATGGAGCAGCAGCGTTTTAAAACCACAACGTTCTCTTCCGCGTTTTCAAAAAGCTCTTTTAGTGGGGCACAAAAACTCCGGGGTAGTGTGGACGGAAGGCATAACTGTAGCAAAACGTTTTAATACGAAAACGTATTAGTTTAAACGGGGCCTAAAACTGACCTGCTCACAATCGGTCAACTGTACGCCTCATTCGCTTGTCACTTACTCTTAACAATACAGCTCTTTTCATTTATAAGCTTTTTCACATCGGAGTGTTTGTTTTTCAGCGGCCGGTGTATGTGTGATATCATCTCGCACAGTGATGGGAACTGCTACGAATAACCCAAAGAGTGTGTGTTTATGCTCTCTGAGGGCAGGGCCTACGTTCGGGACAACAGACAGCAGTGTTTCCTGCACCCACACACACACACACACACACACACACACACAGCCTTCCCAGAGGCACACAGAAGAGAGTCTGAGTTTTGGCCTGGATGTGCTTATCAATGGAGCCTTGTGCATTGATAATTGCTTTAAAACTGCACGGCCAATTGGTCTTTTTCACAAGCTCAGGGGGTGTGAACATACAGGGCCCTCCACTAATATTAGCATCCTTGGTAAATATGAGCAAAGTTTGATGTGTAAAATGGCTTTATTGTTGAACCGTTTAAGCTTGTTGCTCTAAATATTAACTAAAAATGGAAGATGCTGGAGTTGTTTTTATTTTTTAACCCCTTTAAAACAATTTGTGCTAATGTTGGTTATGCTGGATTGTACAGTGCAAAAAACACAGGGTTCAGCACAATTGGTTCAGGTTGTCCCAACACAAATCGATTAATTTAACTTGTTGAAGTGAATTGAACATAAAACAATCAAGTTGTATAAAAAAATCAAGAATTGTGTTGTTTAAGCTTATTTTACATGAATAGGCTGAACAAGCAGCAAAATAATTTTTTGAGTGTAGTTTTGAAGACTTTCTGACCTCAAGACAGGTTTCTCCAATTCTCCTGCTGTAATTATTGGTAGCACTTTACAATAAGGTTCATTAGTGAATGCATTTACTAACATGAACCAATCATGAACAACACTTGTACAGCATTTATTAATCATAATTGAACATCCAAGTCCATGCTTGTTAACATTAGTTAATGCACTGAGAGTTGAACTAACAATGAACAACTGTGTTTTCATGAACTGACGTTAACTAACATGAACAAATACTGTAGTAAATGTATTGTTCATTGTTTGTTCATGTCAGTAAATGCATTAATTAACATTAACTAATGAACCTTATTGTAAAGTGTGACCTGATTATTTGATAAATTTTGGTCGAACTGAGTGCATTGGCATAATATAGACTCATGTCCACTGTCCAGGCTGATTCATAGCACACCCAGTTGCCTAAAATTGCTTAATTAATGTCCTGATGGAGGAAAATTGTATTTTATAGCCATATTTTGTGCGATCTTTCGCCACAAACCACAGCTCTGTTCTTTGGCTTCACCCATTGTGATAAATAACTGAGTGAGTTCGGTCTGTGTTTTACCTCATATATATGTAACTCTATGAAAAAGGAGGTTGTGGTTAAACAATTTCCTGTTCCTAGTCGCTCAGATATATTAAAAAAAGAAAGAAAATATTAATAAGAGTATACCTTATATATGTTTTGCTCATATGAATTACTTGGAATGTCAGTAATTGTGCACGCACAAAACACAATACACTGCCCATCCAAAATATTGGTACACTCTAATACCTAGTTTTTTATAATGCATGTGAAGCTGCTTTGACACAATCTACATTGTAAAAGCGCTATACAAATAAAGATGAATTGAATTGAATTGAATAGACTGCATTTAGCTTTGATTACGTCATACAATTATTCGGTCACACTTTATTTTGATGGTCTGTTTGTTCAGTTTAAGTTACATTGCAACTGGTTCTCATTAAATTACAGTATAAGTAGACCGTTAGGTTGGGGTTAGGGTTGGGGTTAGGGGTTCTTATAGTCAGTTAAATGTCAGTTGAATGTCAGTATCAACAGATATTAAGTAGACAGTCTACTAATCCTCAAATGGACCATCAAAATAAAGTGTCACCAATTATTCTCTTCAGTGATGCGTTAATTTTTCATCAATATCTTGTGTTAATGATGGGAGGGTTGGACCTCTGTGCTAAGTCTTCTCCAGCATATCCTATCGATTCTCATTGGGGTTGAGGTCTGGAAACTTTGGTGTGTAAAAATGTCTTTCACAATTTGAGGCCACTGAATCCTATGACATGCATCTTAAAATATGCCTGTGACATCAGGCAAAGAAAAAATCTAGGCATTATGGGGGGATCACTTCCTCCGACTCTTCTTACCATGATGTACCATCACTCTGGAACAGGGTAAATCTGGATTCAGCAGACCACAGGACTTTCTTTCATTGCTCCAGAATCCAATCCTTATGCTTTCTAGCAAATTTATTCTGATTACCCTTACTGATAAGTGGTTTTCTTAAGGCTACAAGGCAGTTTAGTCCCAATGTCTCGAGTTCCTTTCACATGGTGCCTGTGCTAATGATCTTACTTTAACTATTAAAGATAGCAGTGAGTTCTGTGTGCAATCTGATTTCTCCAGACATTTAATCGATCGTCAATCTCAAGCATTATTATTATTTTTTTTCAATCACACTTCTTTCTTAGAGTTGATGGTTCCACACTTTCCTTCCAGTTTTTAACAATGTTTTGGACAGTTCTGAACATGTTAGTAGTTTCAGAAAGTTAGTTTTGCTTGATGCATACCAATAATATAACCCTTCAATTGATTGAAAAGATGAAAATATTATCTACAAACTTGAAAAATGCTTAGATTTTTAGATAAAGTGCATGAAGCTGCTTGAAAAAACATTTGTGTTGCTTTCATAATTATGTTTTTTACAAAGTAGGAAATAATAATTGGCTTTTTACATGAATTAAAATAAATCTTTTGCATAAATTAATAACTCTGGGATCTGTACATTTACATTTATTTATTTATTTATTTATTTATTTATCATCTGTTCCCTTTGATTAGGCAGTGATTAAATACAAAATGCTTTTTTTTTTTCATTTCACGTGAACAATGTATAAAATCATAAGTCAATCTAAAAAAGAAGACTATTCAGTGTTGGGTTTTGGGCAAAAATGCCAGTAATGTTTGTCCTTAGAATACTATAACAAATATAACAACGGCAATATACATTATAAAAATTCTAATATGATGAAGTATGCATATATATTTAAGTATGTAATTTGCCAAACTTGTAATTTAAGTT
This sequence comes from Danio albolineatus, assembly GCA_903798035.1. Lineage (NCBI taxonomy): Eukaryota > Metazoa > Chordata > Actinopteri > Cypriniformes > Danionidae > Danio > Danio albolineatus. Next base: position 12,571,695 of record CAIGQQ010037820.1, read on the forward strand.
GTAGGCAATTTTGTAATTTGAGAGTAAAACTGAAATAATTGTGTTTACATAACATGTAAAACGGGATCATGAAAGATTCTTTCAAAAAGCAGCTCATGTAAACACCATAATCATATTATTGGCTTATTCAGATTAAGGCAAATAATTCGATTACTGATGTTCATGTAAACGTACTGTATTCACTTTCTATTTCCCCTGCGTCTGTGTTGCCGGCTGTGTTGTGCACGTACTGAAACTCCCCTTTTTATGCAAACCCTTCTCTCTTTTGCCACTCAACACTCCCACCATGCAGTAATTATCCAATGGGAGGTTTGTACATATTTGGGTTAAATCCAGGTGGTGAATTTTTATTGTCAATATTTGAGTTAAATCCAGGTGGTGAATTTTTATTTATTGTTTATTTATTTTTTAATTTTTTTACAAATTTATACAGTTGTCAAATATTGAACTGTTTGTTGGTTGATATTTTAAGCAAAAGATCAAAGTAAAGATTTACTTTTATTTCAAGGGGGCTGTATTTAGTACAGGTTAATTAGTCCCTGGCCAGAATGGAAACGTGAGCTACTCCTGGGTCAAATCACAATCTTTTTTCCTCCCATCTGTCCTCTTTATTCAGGTTTTTCTCCACTCTAGGTGCCTTTTGTTGACCGTCTTTCTCCTCCATCTGAACTTGAATCACCTGTGTGACCATGTAGCTAGATTATAACAAAGGCGAAAGAGCTTTTCGGTGCGCTTTCCAGCCGAGTGAATAACCATCAGCGGTGCAGGTCGCTTTAATACAGGCTTTCTATTGTGGGGAGCTTTGTGCAGGTTGCTGTTCAGTACCAGTACCTGCTCTGTAATATGAGATCTGTGTAAACATTTCCAATAGACTGTATGTATTCACCCTTTCAGTGCTTCAGATCAAAAGCTGACATATAGTAGGCAAGCAGGCGTGACATTATTCGGGCCTCTTTTGTATAATACAGACTGAAAGTGGATACTGGAAAAGGAAGTGTAGTATAGCAAATACACAAATAATTCATAGCTTAACACTTTTTAATGTGTGTGAGATGTGTTAGTTTTGATGCGTGCTTAAAAGGGAAAAAAAAAATCCTGTAATCATTTACTTTCCCTTCACTACTTTTTAATGTTGAACACAAAAGAGGATAGTTTAAAGAAAGCTAAAAACCTGTAACCATTGACTTCCATAGTATTTGTTGTTTCTGCTATGGGTGTCTGTGGTTACAGGTTTTCAGCTTTCTTTTTTTTTTTGTTTTAATTGCATCTTTTTATTAATTTTAACTATTAATAACAAAACACGTTGAAACAAATCAACAGACAAGGCCCATTTTAACAGTGCAATGCTAAAGAAAAGCAGAATAAATTAATAAACAGAATACATGCATATATAATAAATTATATAAATATAGAATAATATAATAATAATAAATAATAGCAATAATAATAATAATAATAATAATAATAATAATAATAATAATAATAATAATAAGTAAAAAAATATATAAAGATAAAATAATATTACAATAAAATACATAAATTCAATTATAACACACCATAACTCTAAAGAAACATCAATACAATCCAAGTCAGGAGTCCAGATTTGATGAAAAGCTCCAGTGGACATATGAATAACACAGGTAAGGAGTTCTAAGGGAACCATTTCCCTAATAATGCCCTTTCAAGAATGGGGGTTTGTCACTGATCCAATTTATCAGTATATTTTTTTCAGGCAGAGAAGGCTAAAATGTCAAATAAAGGATTAGTGAATTTGTCAGGCAAACATCCGAACAGGAGAGCTAAAATTAAAGACAATGGATCCAACTGTAGCTGAAGTCCAAATATACGGCTCATAAAGGTAACTTTTGACCAATAAGCTTTAATAATAGGTCAATTCCATAATAAATGGGTGTAGTCTCCAACTTCCACCTTACATTTAACGCATGGTTTTCAGCTTTCTTAAAAAATCTTCTTTTGTGTTGAACAATATAAAGAAACTAGGTTCATAATCACTTGAGCGTGAGTAAATAGATAGTAAATTTTCATTTTTGGGTGAACTATGCCCAAAAGACAGACTTGGAAGTTATTCTTATCTTCATTTTTCAATTATCTTCCTATTCTTTACGGTGTGGGGGTGTAAATAAGTATTTTAAAACTTTAGAAAGGTTTGATTTAGCATTGTATGTATATAAAATTGGGGTGGCATGGTGGCTTAGCCCGGCTGGGCTAGTTGGAGTTTCTGTGTGGAGTTTGCATGTTCACCCTGTTTTCGTGTGGGCTCTCCTGTTTCGCCCACGGTCCAAAGAAATGCGCTATAGGTGAATTGGATGAACGGAATTGGCTATAATGTGTATAAGTGTATGGGTGTTTCCCAGTAATGGATTGTTGTTGTTAGAAGGGTATCCACTCTGTAAAACATATGCTGGAATAGTTGGCAGTTCAATCCACTGTGGCGACCCCTGATAAACAAGGGAGTGAGCCTGAGGAAAATGAATGAATGAGTGAATATAAAATCATTTGCTGAACTATATTTATATTTAAAACTATCAAAACAAAAACACACATGACCCAGGAAGACTGCCTCTTTTTGATACTTCTACTTATTACTAGTCACGTCCATTACTGCTGATTGGCTGAAAGTGTGTTTACTTGGGACTGTGTCCAACACTGTGGTCAAATATGTTGTTCAAATATTTCTTATTCCATGGTCTGTTGAAGTTCTTGATTCTGATTGGCTGGAGGGTGTGGTATATTTCGTTGCAGCGCACAGGTAGTTCCAGTCAGTTTTGATCACAGTTCGAAATAAATGCGCTTCTACCAAACGTTTACAATTACTATAGAAACTCACATGTGCTGCGCATAAAACCGATGAGGGCTATTAATGGCGGACGGGAAATCTGCAAAATTAGGAATATACTCATCAACTATGCCACAAAATCAAGTTTTAAGAGTTTTTCAAGCGAGAATATAGTTATTTTAAAGTCAAATCGTCAGTTTGTGTGTAAGAAAAGCGCGTATTTAAAAATGTTGGAAGCTCCAGGCGGTCAGCTGCAGCTCCGCGAACGGCTCCCCCCGAGGGAAGCTTTATGTCGGCCCAAGAATCTCCGGTTCTACACCACTGGATCTAATCCCTTGCATCTCGGTTGTAAAATCGAGATATATAATTAATCTTTGGTGTATCTAACGGTCAGTCTTTGGACATTTGAACCTATTATTTTTTTATATATTGTATTTTTTTGGCAGATCACAAAGATTAAGTTTCATAATTAATCTATGAACATAAATAATGTAATATTACACTGATCCTGCATGTTTGGCTGATTGCTTTTGTTTTAAAGATGATAAATAAAGCAGAATGTGCTCCGACCTGTCCTGATATGTTTTTTCATTATACAAAATGTACCTATATTTAACAGCAGAGATTTCTGAAATAGACTTTTTTGCTTCAAAGACTCTAGAGTACACTTGACTTGAAAATGTGTATTTAATTGATATGGCACCTTTTATAAGATTTGTATGTTTATTATGAAATATAAATTATTCTGCCATACTGTAGGTATGCCAGCTTTTGCAGTATTAAAGGTAATGTGAAGGGAAAAAAAGCTTTTATACAGATCCCTCGTCCGAGAAGCGGTAGAAAGTAGACAAAAGAAACGTGTGACTGAGAATGTGACTGGAAACACACTCCAGGTGTGACTGGGAATGTCTTATTTGTCCATTTGTGATCGGACTGATGAAATCGCATCTTAATAATATTAGCAGGTATAAACAGCACGCACATGCACTCTCTCTCTCTCTCTCTCTCTCTCTCTTTCTCTCTCTGTCTGCCTGCCTGTCAGCCTGTCACAGCTGATTCAGCGGAGTGACTAGAAAATCTAACATGTAAAAAACTGACAAAAAATAAATAAATTCGGACAAATATTGCTCTGCAAACAGCAAAACTATTTTAAACTTAGGCCTACCTTGGCAAATGACCATGGAATAAGTGGGATAGTCAACGGATAACCGTGCGTTAAAGGATTTTAATGTACTTTGCGGAGGCGACCACACTCCGCTGTGCGTCGTGTGGTCCTTTGCCTCCACGTCGTGCATTAAAATCCTTTAACACACGGCAAGCCGTTGATTATCCCTTACTTAATGCGTCTTTAATATGATGCAGACACCATATATACAGTTGAAGTCAGAATTATTAGCCCTCCTGTATATTCTTTTCCCAAATTTTTGTTTAACAGAAAGAAGACTTGTCCAACACGTTTCTAAACATAATAGTTTTAATAACTCGTTTCTAATAACTGATTTCTTTTATCTTTGCCATGATGACAGTACATAAGATTTTACTAGATATTTTTCAAGATACTAATATTCAGTTTTAAGTGACATTTAAAGGCTTTACTAGGTTAATTAGGCAAGTTAAGCTAATTAGGCAAGTCATTGTATGACGATGGATTGTTCTGTTGACAATCCAAAATAAATATTGCTTAAGGGGGGTAATAAGATTGACCTTAATGTGAGTTTAAAAGAAATCAAAAACTGCTTTTATTCTTGCCAAAATAAAACTAATAAGACTTTCTCCAGAAGAAAAAATATTATAGGAAATGCTGTCAAAAATCCCTTGTTTTGTTAAATATCATTTTTTAAATATTTGAAAAAGAAAAAAAATCACAGGAGAGCTAATAATTTTGACTTCAACTGTATATAGCCGATCGTTGAGCTGCTTTTATGAGCCAGGGTTTATCATTACAGTCGTTGTTTCTTTTTGTGTAGTTGGAATGAATCCAACCTGCAGTAGTTTGTTTGGATGTCTGGCTTGTGGGGATCCTCTCAGTGTTCTATCCTGATTGCTGAAGCCGCTTGTTGTCCCTCAGGGCTGTGTGTGTGTGTGTGTTGTGTGTGTGTGTGTGTGTGCGTGTGTGTGTGTAGCACGTGTGCGTGTGTGGTCTATGACTGAGATGCAGCTGTTATTGGGGTCCACAAACCAGAAACCACAGACTGAGCCTTATACATAGGGCGGTCTCTCAGCATATGCAAGCAAAGCTTCTGCTTCGCTGTTGCTTATGCAGATCCCTGTTTCGTTTGCTCTGTTTACATTCACATATTTATAATAGAGATGTTTTAATCAAGGTTTATTTTAAAGCTTCCTCGACATTACCCCCAGTCATTTAATATAGAACTTTTGAATCTCAGCCTGATGCTTTACTTTTATGTTTTTTTTGTTTGTTTCTTTTTTTCTTGGGCTTTTAATTAAGTTAAAGTCAATCTAATGTTTATGCTGACAACTACATTGCCCTGTAGTGCATACATTGCCATGTATGCATTTCCCTGTAGTGTAGTGCATGCATTGCCCTGTGGTCTTTATGGTTTTATTATTACAAAATCAATCTTAATATACTAAGATTATGTGTTTTATACCCTTTTTTCCGGTGTGAGAGGACGCTGGCGCAACTTATGCTGCCAAGTTTTGATGGCTGATTTTTGTGTTTTTACATGTGGTCTTTTTAATGCTTTAATGCTTTATGCTTTAATGCTTAGCACTAAGTTGGTTTGCACCCTATCACACTGAACACTCACAGAAATGCAAACCAGATTAAACATTTCAATATAAAAACACTGTTCGCAAAATATCTGCCAAAAATGAAATGAAAATTTTTAATTTCCTTTTTCACTGACAACACAGCATCCATGTAAATAAAAATAAATAAATAGAAATAGATAAATAAAATGAAGTTGCCAATTTAACATTTCATTTTCACTGCATTTCCATGTCATGTTATTAAAATAAAAAGCCAAACTGAAAAATAAAATGCAAACACTATTTTTACAAAGCTTGTTATTAATGTTCACGCTATAATAGTGACACAATTCAAATTAAAATGTTAATTTAAGTTTTCCTTTTATTGACAGTTTTATTTCAGTTTTCAGTTTCAACATCAACCTGTTTGGCTTTTTATTTTAATACTGGCAGTCTTGACATGGAAATGCAGTGAAAATGAAATATTAAATCGGCAACTTCATTTTGTTTATCGATTTGACCGGGACGATACGTTGTCATCCATTTCATTTTCAGTTTTGGCAGATATTTTGCGAACAGTGTTTTATAATGAAATTGTTAATCTGGTTTTCATTTTAATTTCCATTCATTCATTGATTCATTTTCTTGTCAGCTTAGTCCCTTTAATAATCTGGGGTCGCCATAGCAGAATAAACCGCTAACTTTTCCAGCATTTGTTTTACGCAGCGGATGCCCTTCCAGCTGCAAACATCCATACATTCTCATTCACACTCATACACTACGGACAATTTAGCCTACCCAATTCACCTGTACAGCATATCTTTGGACTTGTGGGGGAAACCGGAGCACCCGGAGGAAACCCACGCGAACACGGGGAGAACATGCAAACTCCACACAGAAAAGCCAACTGACCCAGCCGAACTCGAACCAGCGACCTTCTTGCTGTGAGGCCACTGCACTACCTACTGCACTACCTACTAACGCTCGGCGTAGACGTCACGGGATGACTGATCGTGAAGCAACGTGTAGTCTGGCACATTTGTTACCCACGACAAGTCAAGATTTTATCAATAAAAATATTGCATAATCTGACAAAGTGACTTTCGTAACCGACAATAAAACCGTGTGATCTGACCAGGGCTTTAGAGATACACTATGTAAAAACAACAGAAACTCAACTGGTCAACTGCACTGATTGCTTTAATGAGCCCTCCAAATTATCATATTCCAAACAACAGGCATCCAAATGCAGCTCTGAGGCACAGTTCACTTATTACTGTATTTAGGCTAAAACAGAGTTACAGTGGTTACAGCATCTTCCATTTTTATCAATGATTATTGGCACCAGTTTCCCAGTACGTGGCATATTTGTTCTCTCGTCCAAATGAAAATAAACAATAGATCATTTTTAATGCTACATTCCTAGTTAAATGTTTAGGGTTTTTGTGGATAATGATTGGATTCTGACATGCAGCCACCTGTGATGTTCTCTTTCAACAGATGATCAAACACAACACATTTTCTTATATTATATAAAACACTGAATTCTGCTGAACAGTTTCAGTTTTGCATTCCTGCACCAATGAATAGATGATCATAAGATATACACCTGGTGTCATGTGGTGATGCATGGGTTTTATTCTACTTTCAGCCTGGTGAAGGTATTATTTTCACATTATTCACCACATTGTTTAAATAGCAAATGCATTTGCACCTATAGGCGTGCTGGTCTGAAAAGGAGATGAGTAAAAGTGCGTTGTTGGCACGTTGCCACAGTATTTTGAGTAAACTGTTATAGACTGCACCATTTACCAATTAAAAGCTGGTCTAAAGTCAGTGGTGCAGTGGATTTTATTTGTTTATTTGTTATATAAGGAGCACATTAGTGATAGGCTAGCCAAAATTGAGTGTACACATTGCTTATTACACACACAAGGATGTGCAGCAGCACATATCTTTAAATATGAAAAAGTAAAATATTAAATGTAAAAGATTGTTAGTGTCTACATAAAGTACATGCTTCTCTCCATGCCTTCTTAATCTTTCACAGATCCTGCTCATTTTGTAGATGGTCTTGCTCACTTTAACGTCACACAATTACTAGTGAAGTCTTTAGTTTTTCTGCTTGCAAAGTCGTGCTATGTACATAGCAAATCTGCCATGGCACGACTGAAACTCAGTCTTAAAGGAAATGGGAGATGACTCTGATTGCTTTAGAGCACTTTGTGCCCCAAACACACCCATAACACACTTAAGGATTAAGAGAATAAGGACAACCCTTTTAGACCATGCACCTGGTGCGACGACCTTTTTCTCCACTCTTAAAACATCTAACGTGGATTCGGACATGCCAAAAGTCCACATGCACAATACATGTAGACCATTTGCTTAGACCATTAAAATAGAGCTCTATGAGTCTAAATTGACTTCACTTTTAGGTTGTGTGTAGATACAAACACCTAAATGTACAAGAAAAACAATTAAGAACTTACAATAACAATCGTCTGTGCGCAATTGTTCATTGGCAATGGTATGATCCTTTATAGAAGGGTCATTATTATTTTTATTTTTTCAGATGCACATCAGTGCAAACTACTGTATTTTCCAGACCCTCCACACATGTAGTTTTGATAGTCTTCAGGGGGGATCAAGCATTAATTACAGTATATTAATGAACCACCCCCCAAACCCCCCTGTAATTCATATACAGATCTGCTTTTAGTCAATGTAAAACGTGAGGATAAACTCAAATTCAAACTGTATTGTCATGAAATCTGTTGTTTATGTTTGTTTTTAGTATGTCAAGCCACTCTTTCCACGTAGACAGTCACATGCGTAAGACCATATCTTCCTCTTTCTGTCCCCAGATCCACAGAGACAAAGACGCACTCTGTTCTAGTGTTTCCCAGAAGAGACACAGCCTGTCCACAGGTAAGATCACACAGCCCTGACCTAATATCCTATCGTTGTTTACGTAAAGCAATAATAACGTTAACCTAGACTGGATTAATTTTAGGTGCATTTATTCATTTGTAGTTTAGTACTGTAGATAAGGGAACAGTATGTTATTCAGTTAATCAGGGCAGCGTTAAACATGTCCTATTTGAATTTTAATGCCACAAATCCATAGAAATATCAAATAATAATGTTTTTTTGTTCAGTTTTGTTCAGTTCAGGTCTCTGATGCTCACTGGAATGAAATATTATTGTAGTTTTGATTAATAGTATTTTTTTATTATTACTGTTAATTCAATTTGTTTTCTTTTAGTGTTTTTTTATTTTAAATAGTTTTTTTGTTTTGTTTTAACATGTCTATATATATAT
>CAIGQQ010037820.1:12580927-12601585 GCA_903798035.1 Danio albolineatus
ACACACACACACACACACACACACACACACACACACACACACACACAAGCAAGCACTTAAAGTTTAGATGTGTGAGATCATAGCTGACTCTTACTGTTAGTTTATGTCACAAGATGCCAGAATGGAGGAAAAACATGTGTGTATGTGTGTACGGAGACATCTTGGCTTCAGTCGATTCATTTCAGAATGAGTCTTGAGATGCACAAACATCTGAGGTACTTTTTTAGATTTTTTTTAAGATATGAGTGTGTTAGTATTGAAGTGTACATTTGAGGAAGAGCTCTAAAAAAATCAACATGTCTGCAAATGATGAAATCATGGTTGTCTTATCTCAAAGCTTCTCTAACTTTAGAATGTCATGGTAAGTAAACGTTTATTCAGACACAGTTTTGTTTATTTATTTATTTTTTATTTTGGTTTGTTTTCCCAAAATACATTTGAGCATACTGGCTGCCTCAACCAATTGCATTTGACTGAACATGGGACATTGTTTTTAATCAGTCAATGACAAATGAGTAAACCAGATTTTTTTTTTAAGCATCTGTGTTCTACTTCTTCTTTTACTTCATCTTTTTTGTTTCTTCCTCTTATTATTAAAAAAAATATATATTTTGTTAATGTAAATAAATCTACAATATAATCTAAATATTAATGTAAGAAAAAAAACTTAGAAAAAAACTTAGAAATGTTGCCTTAAAACTAACGGAAAAAGTGTTTGTTGAATTTATTGTTTGCTAAAACTATTTTTGTCATGAAAAAGACAGCCGTATAAAACTATAGCTGTAAATAAATAAAATAAAATTAATGTAATTGATTTTATTTAAAAAGTAATGATTTTTTAAAATACCTGTTTTATTTATTTATTTATTTTAGTTTTATTTATTATTAAGTTTTACTTATTTTTATTTTATTTTATTTTATTTATTTATTTATTTTTGTTTGTTTTATTTTATCATTTGCACATTTCCATTTATCAAAAGTATGTAAAAGCTGTAATGATGTGAAAACCTATTTGTATTTTAGTTTATTAGTTGATTTATTTTTATTCGCACATTTCCATTCGTCATTCACAATAAATAACAAGCACGTTTATCAGTTGCACCCCTCTGTAAATCTGTGTTGTGTTTCTCAGGGGTCAGTACTCTGCCTGACAAAAGTCTCGTCATCGATTCCAGTTGTAAGAGCAACAAATAATAACTTGACTTCTAGTTGATCATTTGTAAAAGTAGCCGAAGGTAGATTTTTTCGATAAATCATCTGCTGAACTGTATCCCAATCATCACAAATGCTACAGAAGACCTATTGGAACCCGCATGGACCCAAGATTCTCACAGAAATCAGTAAAGTTTGAGGTTTGGGGTTACATTCAGTATGGGGCCGTGCAAGAGATCTGCAGAGTGGATGGCAACATCAACAGCCTGAAGTATCAAGACATTTGTGCTGCCCATTACATTACAAACCACAGGAGAGGCCAAATTCTTCAGCAGGATAGCGTTCCTTCTCATACTTTAGCCTCCACATCAAAGTTCCCCGAAGCAAAAAAGGTACTCTAGGATTGGCCAACCCAGTAACCAGACATGAACATTATTGAACGTGTCTTGGATAAGATGGAGGAGACATTGAAGATGAATCCAAAGAATCTTCATGAACTCTGGAAGTCCTGCAAGAACGCTTTCTTTGCCATTCCAGATGACTTTATCAATAAGTTATTTGAGTCATTGCAGAGATGTATGGATGCAGTCCTCCAAGCTCATGGGAGTCATACACAATATTAATACTTTTTCCACTGCAGCATGACTTTATATTGTATACTGTACATTATTTCTGTTAAGGGACCATACTTTTGTCCAAGCAAAGTCAGACCTTACTGTCCTAATTGAAAAAAATCATATTTTCATTTTTTTTGGGTAAAATAAGCGTAATCTAGAGGCCTTTGCCTATTATAAAAGCCACTTCTGATACCAAATTATCAACTAGAAGTCAAGTTATTATTTGTTGTTTCTAAAACTTGGATAGACATCAAGACTTTTGTCGGGTAGTGTACATTTAAAGGATAAAAGAGCTGTAATGATGTCAAATGTTTTGTTTTTATTTAATTTAAATGTTTTTATTTTTATTTCATTGCATTGCACATTTCCATTAATCCTTCACAATAAACAGCCAGCACGAGTTTATCAGTAGCACTGCGAATGATCATTTTTCATCCCTCCATAAATCTGTGTGTGTGTGTTTGTCAGGGTCAGGGCTCAGTAGGAGGAGGCGACAGCACCAGCGAAGTCTCTGTCTCCTGCTCCTCCACAGACGACACAACCAGCGTGGGACGTCCCAGCTCGTCCGCCGAGAGCTCTGAGGAGTCCCAGCTCAGAGGAGAAGCAGAGGACGAGGCCAAAGACAGACTGACAGAGACGCCACTGCCCACTTCTCTCTTCCGCTCCTCTGGACGATCCCTCTCTCCTTTCCGCAGACACAGCTGGGGTCCTGGAAAGAACCAGGAGGGAGAGGAAGAAATGAACCAGCGCAGGTACAACGCTCAATTTATTCATAAAGCACGTTAATACAATCAAAGTTTGAGATTTCCTGCAAAAAACAAAACAAAACCTCAGCATTTCTCTGTAACTTAGATGCACTCGGTAGGTAGCATCAGAAAGCCGTGTGTGTGTAGACTATCCTGTCAGAAAATGCGGCGAAAATTCTACACGACGGTAATAGTTTGGTTGCGGTGTTTACATGTTTACACTTGGAGAGCAGCATTTACAGCGGATCTTTCAGTCTGTACTATTGTAGTGATGTTAACGTACTGTAAACTTTTTTTGTCATTGACTAAGGTATGTCTTAAAACACTGAAAGAGTACTGCTGGTGATACAAACTAACTTTTCCATCTGAATAAACAAACAAAGACCACAAATATGTAGAGACAGGACAGTCAACATGAACTGGAGCTGTGTATTTTTTAAAAGGAAGCGAGCGGCAAATCCCGATTTCACCATTTCCAGATGTGAAAAGCTATCGGGTAAAAATTAGTCCTTATAAACGCATTTCTGCCGCGTGTTGCGTGCACTCTAGTCCACACATGAGTTCAGCTGCGCTCTCATAGCGGGGAAATGAAAACAAAACCTTCGTTGCAGCCCATAAATGCAATGCTGAAGACCTGTGTCTCCAAACAATTCTTGTTCTTCCACTAGTTTTGGCAACACAACGTGGCGTCTCTCTGCCGTCTGAACACTGTAACAGGTAAAAACAGTCTTCGAAGCTATCGTGCATAGATGGAAGGAAGTTGCGCCGCATACACTATAGAGCGCGCTCAATGGTTTGAACCAAGTCTTTCTTATGCATTAAAGCTGCACACGCAGAGACGTCACGATGCACTCACAGGTACAGACGTCCACTCTCCACGCTGGAATACACGCAAGGATCTCATCGCCGTGACGCAGCTTCAAAAATTCAAACTGGAAGAATGAACTTGCTCGAAATAATGCAAAAACAACCAGTATTCACTCTTTAGCGAAATATATGTGTCCTAATAGTGTTTATAGCAGCGTGGGACACATATGACTGTCAACAGCCCAAAAAATGTGTTTTGGTGTTTTGTGACCCTTTAAGACAAATTAAATAACAATTATATATCAACACACAGGCCGCAACCTCAGATTCAACAAGACTATCAATAACCATGTTTCATCATAAAAAAAAAAACTTAAAATGTCCAAAATTCTAGTAAAAAAAAACTAATTCAAAGCTTTTTTAAAACAAATAAACCACCAGAGGTACAATGCTCAAGTTATACTTAAAGCACTTGGGAAAAAAGTGCTGGAAAAGTTTGAAAAGTGCTTAAATTTGACCTGTTAATATTTGAAAATGTAATACATTTTATTTGAAAAACAAATTAACAAATAAAATGATAATTATTATAAAGTAAAATGTAAAAATACTCTTAAAAAATTTGCTTACTAGCATATTAGCATTACTGTAATGTTTCCATAAGTGTAATGTTATCCTTAAAGGGCACCTATGATGAAAATCATCTTTTGTAAGCTGCTTGGACAGAACTGTGTGCCATATTGGGGCATATAAAGACAATAAGTCTCTTTTTAAAAATTTCCTGACGTTAAAACAGGATTCAAGTCCCTCCCATTTTGAGACCCACCACAGATAGAATTTCCCACCGCCCAATGAAAAGGTTTGACAGCCGCGTATTAACATGTCTCCATAGTAACACGTATAATCATAACAACAAGACAGGACATGCGCAAAACAACTGGGATTAAAAGGTCTGTTCAGCTCTCTGTGATCATCAAACATGATCAAATGTGATTTAAGAATGAGCTTTACAAGTTTAACACATTTTTAAAACAGTGCATGTTTGTAATGAATTACAGCGATTTACTTCAGCTTTACTTCATCACCACAGCAGCATGTCAGTACTGTTATTACTAATTATAAAAGAAGACTCTTCAATCCTGGTTTGTGGATGTTAAGTTCAATTTAGTTCAACGACATTATGTGTGACTCATTTCAGAAATGCCTGAATTAACTCCACAACAAATACATCAAATAATCATTGGAAAAGTTCTTACTGTAGTATTTCTCACAAACGTTATGTGAGATCTGCTTCCTTCATGTCTGTCGCAGCTGAGGCAGCGACTGAGCTTAGGCATGCTTACAGGCACGTGGGAACGGTGGACAGGGAGAACTAGCATTAAAGGCACAGGCAACAAAAACCGCTACATGGTTGTTCACAGCAGAAAATCCAATATACTGAAAGGTATAATAAATAATCTGATGGGTGTTTTGAGCTGAAATTTTGCAGACACATTCTGGAGACACAAAAGACCTGAAAAGGGGGTAAAATAGGTGCCCTTTAAATAGAATATTTTATTTTTTAACCAGCACAGGTACAGCGCTCAATTTATTTATAAAGCATAAAATGATGCCACCTACACTTGTTGGTCAAGTGACACCTTCATCTTCAGTCATCCAACCTCACTCTTACTAATTTGCTTTGATTTTTCTTTTCATTACTGTAAGTTGTGCTTTTAGCCTTTTGGAAGATTCTTTTTATTCTGATCTTTCATGCCATTGTTTACCTAAAAGATAAGGAATTTAAAATAAGCTGAAACAACACAAATATTGAGGTTTTTTGAGACAACAGAATTGTTTTATGTTCAATCCACTTAAATTTGTAAGAGCTTATAAGTTAACTTAATTCCTTCATGTTGACCCATCACAAATTGATTGTGGGGAACCCCTCATTTTTTTACAGTGTACTTCATATCTTCTTTTAACTTCATATTTCCATGTCATCTTATACCTATCATCATCTTTTCATTTTCAGCTCTGTGCAAAATGCAGGAGAGGGAAAGCCTGTGTTTTACAGAAGAAGGTATCTTTTTTTCTTTTTTAAGTGTACTGCATGTTGATCCCTTTAGAGCACAACGGTAGCTGTGGTTTCAAATTGAGTGTAACTTGTAAAAATGTAAATATCGGTGAAATCGCTTGAGGAAAAAGCAAGGTCACACTTTATTTTGATGGTCCATTTGTTGAATTTAAGTTACATTGCAACTAATTCTCATTCGATTATAAGTAGACCGTTAGATTGGGGTTAGGGTTGGGGTTAGTGTAAGTTGACATGTACTCGTAAAGTTTCTTATAGTCAGTTAAATGTCAGTATCAACAGATATTAAGAAGACAATCTATTAATACTCAATTGGATCATCAAAATAAAGTGTTACCAAAAGCAAGTTTTACACTTATTTAGAAAACAAAGCAGAACAGGAGCAAAACTGAAACAGATGCAAATTATTAAATATACAGTTCTGCCTCCGAAGATTTTGGGACATAGCATGTGTATCAGTATATTACATCAGTGTGTATTTTAGGCATAAACTCATCACACTACTAACACAACCAGGGCTCGTCCCCCTGGTCATTGATTGGGTAGAAAATATTTATTCAAATTAGGGGAAAATCATGACATGTTTGTTCCTGGAAGGAAACTACAGTTTACTGATATGGAGAATAAATCCCTGTAGAATGACTTTGTAACTTTGCAGATCATTTTCGTGTTCGAACAACAACATAATGCACTTGGAAGGAAATTCAAAATATAACATATTTACGTACAAAGCATTACAATGTTTTAAAATGTTTACTTCTGAAACCCTACCGTTGTGCTCCTACCAAACCCACACTGCAAAAAAGAGATGTTTTTCTTAGAGATTTTGTCTTCTTTCTAGTGCACTCTTAAAACGTATTTGTCTTGTTTTCGAAGGAAGAAAGAAATTCAATTCAATTAATCTTTGTTTGTATAACAATTTTACAATGTAGATTGTATCAAAGCAGCTTCACATGCATTATAAAAAATTTAAACAGTTTCAGTCCAGTTTTCAGTGTGGGAGTTCAGTTTAGTTCAGTTCAGTGTGGTTTAATATTCACTGCTGAGAGTCCAAACACTGAAGAGTAATCCATCGATGTGCAGCCCTACAAGGAAAGAAAGAAATATGGAGACAATTATGTAGTTTTAGTTTGGGAAGGTCATTTTTGAGGGAGAGAAAGACACGTATCGTCACCCTGGAGTTATAAGGTTCTATCTACTTTCTAAATGATTTTGAGATATTGAGCTTCAAAGTTTTTGCATTCCATAGCAAAGAGTACGTGAGTAACATTTGTTTTTTAAATAAAAAGTCTTAAAATGTAAACAACTTATAAAAAACTTGCCATATTGTAAATAAGTTGTCAATTAATAATATGTCAACAACTCAATTTTGACAAAAATGTCAGATAGACGCTTATAATTCTAAGGTGACGGTATATAGTCTCAGATATAAAACTCTTTGAAGGGATCTCATTTTGCATGATATCTTCATGCAATTTGATATATAAACTCGTGAGAGATTTGTCTTTCAAGTTGTATGTTTTCTAGGTTATTACAAGGCTGATTACATGATCACATTACCAAAAAAAAAGAAACAAATATTGAACACAGTAAAATTTTTCGTTCACCTTCCGCATCTATAACATTTTTCTTTGAGCATTAAAAACTCTAGATCACAGGTGTCAAACAGTCTTTGGACAGTTTAGTTCCAACCTAATTAAACACACCTGATCAAACTAATTGAGTGTTTTAGGCTTGTTTGATACATACAGATAGAAGTGTTGAAGCAGGGCTGGAACTTGTGGCCCTCCAGGAATTGAGTTTGACATCCCTGCTCTAGATGGACCATAGTAAAACAGTTTCTATTTTTCAAAGGGTCTTCTTTCCGAAGATACCTTATTTGTGTTTGTAGCTCACTGAAGTCAAGAACTGTTATCATTTTATGTTTATGTAGGTAGGTGTCAATCCCCATGAGTGGGGTGCTGGCTAACAGGAGGTTTTTAATTAAAATAAGCAGTCCTTTTTAGTCATCTTAGCTTGACTAAACTGACTAAAAAATTAAGTTGTAAATATTAAAATTATTGAAAATATTAATTTGTGAAACCTGATTAAATGATTATGGTTAGTTTAAATAACATGAAAGCATTTGTTTTTGTTAAATTCCACTCATTTTTTACTATGTGGCGTTAATAATCTGAACATGATTATTTATTTTTATTATTATTAAATTCCTGATTATTCATTCATTCATTTTCTGTTCGGCTTAGTCCCTTTATTAATCCGGGCTCGCCACAGCGGAATGAACCGCCAACTTATCCAGCATTTGTTTTTACCAGCGGATCTCTGGGAAACATCCATACATTCTCATTCACACACATATGGACAATTTAGCTTACCCAATTCACCTGTACCGCATATCTTTGGACTGTGCTGTGAGGCGAACATGCTACTCACTACGCCACCGTGGCGCCTTCATGATATTTATAAAATAAAAAATAATATATATATTTTTTATTATAAAAAAAAGAATTATGTTTGCGTACACTACTAGCAGATTATTTTGCTTGTTTTATTGTTCTAAATATATATATATATATATATATATATATATATATATCTATATATATATATATAAAATTGTGATTTTAGTTTAGGTTATTTAATTTAAGCACTTCCAAAACAGCAGGGGCTGACCAAAATGCGGTTGTTGCTAGAACGGATACTGTTGCAGGCTGGAAGTTAATGAGAATTATTTGTGTTATTTATTTAATTTCCCATTTATTGTATTTTATAACCGTCTACCCCCACCCCAACCCTAAACCCAACCGTCACAGTAATGTAAAACTTTACTCCAAAATGCTGTACATAAAAAGCAAAATAATAACTAATGCTGCTGCTTATCCCTGTGTGTGTAAAAAGCAATGTGTGTGTGCTTTTTTGTAATCACTTATGTGTTCTTTATTTAACAAACAAAAATAAATAGGGCGACACAGTGGCTCAGAGGTTAACACTCACCTCACAGCAAGAAGGTTGCTGGTTTGAGTTCCGGCTTGGCCAGTTGACATTTCTGTGTGGAGTTTGCATGTTCTCACCGTGTTCACCTGGGTTTCCTCTGGTTTCTCCCACAGTCCAAAGACGTGCTGTAGATGAATTTAATAAAGTAAATTGGCCGTAGTGTATGTGTGTGAATGAGTGTGTATGGATGTTTCCCAGTACTAGATTGTAGCCGGAAGGACATCCGCTGCATTAAACATATGCTGGATAAGTTGGTGGTTCATTCCGCTGTGGCGACCCCTGATGAATAAACTGAGGAAAAATGAATGAATAAATAAATCTGCACCATTGGCTTTACAGTAGACTAGCTTTTATTTATTCAATAATTTGATCAAAATAATAAATAATATAAGGTTCAGAATTAAAAATAGAAATACGTTCTCAATCTAGCAGGACAGAAGCTTCTTGATATTTGAATTTGTAGACATTGCAACTAGAATCAAGACAAAAAACAAAGAAAATATATATTTTTTGCAGTGCAATATCCTTCAACAGACTGTTTATTGAATAACTGCTCATTTTCCGAACTCTACTACCCCTATAACTGACCTGTGTCCCCTCTGGCGCCCCCTGTATTTTGCCCAGTTTAAGCTGGTGTCCCAGTGAGCCCTGCCCAGAACTGGAAGAGATTAGAAAGCTCATCAGGTACTGAAAGTGAATGATTGCCTCCTGTAAACGCAGCCGAAGTCCCGCCCCTTTTGTCTAGCACAAAGAGCTTTGCATCTACATTTGCATTACCTGTTTGTCTGAGGGCAAGACCAGCCGCTTGTTTAGGCCTTCAGCGCAAACACACGATGGCTTATAAATGATAGAAGTGTTGCTGCTGTGGAGTTTGTGTCGTAGCTTTGCTTTTTTCTCTTGTTGTATGATGACTAATATTGTGGTTGTCGTGTCTGGTGCGAATGTCAGGTAAGAGGAAGCTTGAGCAAAATGTGATATGTTTAACGCGACTGGTTTGACACATTTAAAATAGGTCATGTCAATTGAAGGGGTTTTTAGAAGTCAGGTTAATCTGTGTTTTGACTTTTCGTTGTAGTTTTTTTAGTTATTAAGGGTTTTTATTTAGATTTTTTTATATAGTCATGTCTTTGTAATGTCAGGGACTTAAAAGTTTCTGATTTTTATTTATTTTTGTAAACATGAAAGATTTAGTTTAATTATGATCTTTATACTCTGAATTAAAAAAAATTGAAATATTCAATATCATTTTGTAATTTGATATTTTTTATTTAATTTTTTTAAACATGACTCATTTTGTGCATGTAATTCATTTTAAAAAATGATCAATATACAATCATTTGTGTTTCTCTTTATTTTTAACTATTTATTTATTTTAAAGAATTTGATCTAAGCATTACAAATCAGAAGCATAATATTATCTTGATCTCTATATTACTGTAAAATATGCAATATGATTTCACATGATTACAGTAGCTAATGTCAATTGAAGTTTTTTTTTTAAAGTCAGGTTATATCGAAATAATCTGTATTTTCACTTTTTACAGTCTTTTTTTCATTTTTGATATATATATATATATATATATATATATATATATATTTATATATATATATATATTTATATAGCTAGTAAATCATTCATAAAATATAATAATTATATATCAGAAACATAATATCATGCTGATGTCTAGAGGTCAAATGTAATTTATTAAAAAAATATATATAATTTTAATATATATATTATTGTTTTAAATAATTTAAACATCATTTAGACTAGAATATATGTAAAATATATTGCAAAATGTACTGCAGTAGCCCTCATTTTCACTTCTTACAGTATAGTTTCATTCAGCATTTAGCAGTTTTTCTACCAAATGCAAACTCGCATGCATCTTTCAGCATATTGTGCTTTTTATTGTGAGGCTTTTGAGCTGTTACTGTACATCTAATGCTGTTTGTTATAGGATTATACTTTTTTTTCTTGTGCTAAAGCTATTTTATTGGTCAAATTTGCTGTTTTTTTCTAATGCTGGTCTGTAAAAAGTTAGGATGCACTGGCAGTTCATTCAACCCAGTGGGTCAGGAGGCTTCGGTAGCTTTAAATAGTCCTTAAACTATATTTTAATTTAAAACCCTCAGTACTTCATGTGTCATTGTTCTGTTTTGCTGTTAATTATATTACAGTTTAACACTAAATATTATATTATTGTGTGACAAAATAAGTTCTAATCTTTTGTTTTTAGTGTGGACACTTGTGTGTTGTGTGTAGTGTACGTTCGCTTTGCATGTTTTGCATCAGGTCAGTCAGTAAACCACACAGACAGACACACCTTTCTCAGAGAAAAAGAAAACGTTGATGGTTTATTTGGATGCGAATACAAAAAAAGTTGTTAAGGTTGTTTTGGGTGAATTAGGCTAATTTTTAATAGAAACAGTCTGTGCTTCACAGCTTTGCTTTCATTGTGTCACTTTAAATAGTGCAGCTAATTTCTCAAAGTCGTTCTTTCTTTTGTTAAATTTTTCCCTTTAATTAGTTCATCTTTCTGATGTATTTTATTTTTCTGACTTTATTAAACTTTTTTTTCCATTTACTATTTATTTTGACATTTATTTTGTTTTGTTATTTTGTCTTTTTTAAATATTTTTCTTAATATTTTTTCTCATTCATTTACTTATTTATAACATTTATTTTCAACATTTATCTAAATTGTTTATTATGTTTTTTGCGTACAATATATCTTTATGCACTATATTTTTGCTTATTAGAAAAAACACATTTAAAAACATAAAGAGGACTATTTCTTATTTTTATTTATTTTATAATCAAAATTATTTTTGGTTTAAATGGTCCTTTTCACTTTTATTTATACATTTAAGAATGTATTTTTCTTTTTTGCTTTTAGTTTAAATGTATTTTTTTCTAATATTTTGTATTTTCCTTTATTTTTCCTTTTTAATTTTTTAAAAACTTTTTTGCTTTCATCTCATCTATTGATCTTTTTATTTTTGTGATTTTATTTTGTCCTACTTATAATTTTGTTTGGTTAGTTTATAATTATTTTTCCAATGTGTTTATTATTTATTTTATTTTATTTATTTAGGTTATTTACCTATTTTTCTAATGTTTATTTTTCTGTTTATATTTTATGTATTTACTTGTTTTTGTGTTTTTTGTTTCAGTTTTTTATTTGATTAGTTTATTTCTTTTTGTTTATTTTTTTTTTCATTTTCATCTCATATGTTAATCGAATTATTTTTGTGATGTATTTTTCCTTAATTTATATTTTTATTTAATTATTTATTTTATTTAATAGCTTATACTTATTTCCCTAATGTCTTTATTTCTATTTTTTTATCTCATCTATTTATTTTTGTGATTTATTTTTCTATTTTATTTATTTAGTTTATTTACTTATTTTTCTAATGGTTATTTATTTTTTTATTTTTTAAAAACAAGTTTATTTACTTATTTGATCTAGTATTTATTTTTTTATTTAATTTATTTAGTTGTGTTTATTTTTCTATTTTTATTTAGTTTATTTAGTTTATTTTTCTATTTTTATTTTATTTATTTGGTTAATTTATCTGATATGTTTATATTTCTATTTTTATTTAGTTTATTTACTTATTATTCTATTGTTTATTTTTCTATTTTTATTTTATTTATTTAGTTTATTTACTTGTTTATTTTTCTATTTTTAATTAATTTTTAATTTACTTATTTTTTCTGTTTATTTTTCTATTTTTATTTCATTTATTAGTTTATTTACTTATTTTTCTTGTTTATTTTTCTATTTTAAATTAATTAATTTAATTTACTTTCCTTATTTATTTTTCTATGTTTATTTTATTTATTTAGTTCATGTACTTATTTTTCGTCTATTTGTTTATTAAATATTTCTTTCTTAATTTATTTTTTATTTTATATATTATTTATTTTCATCTCATCTTCTCGTGTATTTATTTATTTTTCATAATTTATATTTTTCTTTTCTTTAACTTATTTATTTTTCTAATGTGTTTATTTTTCTATTTCTATTTTATTTCGTTTATTTGCAATTTTTTTTTATGTGTTTATGTGTTCTTCTGTGATTTGGTCTCTCCACATCACTGATCTCTGTGCGCTTTGTCATGTGTGTAGTTACAGTCTGGAGGGTCTGGCAGCCGGGATCGAGGATGGCAAACGCTGGCGGTCTGGAGCTACGTCTAAAGATCAGCGGGGGGTTCAGCGTCAGGACAGTGAGGACAGAGGCTCACTGATGTCCCTCACCGAAGAAGGTCCCGAATCTGATTTAGGAGAATGCAGAAGTCCAGGCATTCAGGTGAGACATGAGTTTGAGTTACCTTCACAAAGCATGACATTTAACTACAAACAGAACAGAACTATCTGGAAGGGGAAATTGAAGCTCAATGATTGTAGTTCCGTAATTTTTTTATTATTATTTTAAAAAATGTCCTCCAGCTATTGTTTTTTTAGAATTATTTGTTCTCTATTTTCATGACTGCACTTGACTGTAGGTAGGAAGCATTGTTTAAGGCAAGATTCTGCAGTTGAACAGGGTAAAATAAATAAATAAATAAAAGGGTAATTAATATCACTATACTTCCACAGTTGATTGGTTGCATTAAGAATTGCTATTTATTTGTATTTTATGTTTTTGTATTATACTGTATATTTAAATTTGCTTTATTTTATTATATATTTAAAATAGCTTATGTTTACAGTATAGTACCAAAATCTTTTTTTTTACATTGAAGTAAAAGTTTTTTTATTGAAAGAATTTTTGCAAATCTCTTTTTATTACTCCATAATTCTAAAACAATATATATCAGTCAAAACTAAAGAAGAAAGTAAAAAAAACTCTTTATGTTTAGTATACAGTGGGCACAGAAGGTATTCAGACCCCCTTAAATTTTTCACTCTTTGTTATATTGCAGCCATTTGCTAAAATCAAACAAGTATATATTTTTTTCTCATTAATAAACACACAGCACCCCATATTGGCAGAAAAACACAGAAGTATTGACATTTTTGTGGATTTATTAATAAAGAAAAACTGAAATATCACATGGGCCTAAGCAGGGCTTGACATTAACTTTTTTGATCACCAGCCACTGTGGCTAGTAGTTTTCCAACATTACTAACCATTCGCCATTTTCACTAGCCACAATTTTGTTGTTGGTAAAATATATTTTAAATGCATACATTTGACTTTGGCATCCTAAAATTACTTGATCTAAATTATGTGTTATGTTCACATGCCTCCTCGTTCATTTCACTTCTTTGTGTGTTGTGACCCTGCTTAATGAGGATGGCCAAATGTGTTGGGGTTTCATAGTGTCACGTTGCAATTAGTTTTATTTCAGATGACTTTTTAGGGCTCAACACTAAGGATTTGCCAATTTTCGCAAACCAAACGAATTATTTCCTTGCCAAAAATGTTGAATGTGTAAAAGCAAGCAAAATATAGCAATATATATACAGTTTTTATTCAACAAAAATGTTCTTAAAAAAAAAAATAGACTTTTTAAAACATTATTCTCATGCATCTAAAATACAGTGGTCTGTCCTGGCTGAAGGTCCCAGATCAGCAGTTAACTACATATAAATGGAGAGTTAATCTCAAATTAAAGCTATGCTAAAAGATGATAATTAAACCATATTAATAAAGATAATTGTAAGCAAAATAAAACATGTGAAAAACATTCCGTATGCGATAATGAACGGATGACCATGCACACACGGTTAACATATTTAGTAGAAGTTTGATTTAGTTTGATCTAATACATCCATGAGTCTTTTTTGGAAAGATGCTACAAGTTTTCACACCTGATTTTGGGGATCCTCTGTCATTCCTCCTTGCAGATTCTTTCCAGTTCTTTCAGGTTGCATGGGAAAGGTTGGGGGACAGCCATTTTTAGGTCTCTCCAGAAATGCTCAGTTGGGTTTAAGTCAGGGCTCAGGCTGGGCCATTCAAGAACAGTCAAGGAGTTGTTGTGAAGCCACTCCTTCGTTATATGTGCTAAGCATCATTGTCTTGTTGTAAGGTAAACCTTCGGCCCAGTCTGAGGTCCTGAGCTCTTTGTACAAGGTTTGGTTCAGGATATCCCTGTACTTGGCCGCATTAATGTATCCCTCGATTGCAACCAGTCGTCCTGTCCCTGCAGCTGAAAAACACCCCCACAGCAGGATGCTGCCACCAACATGCTGCACTGTTGGGACTGTATTGGACAGGTGATGAGCAGTGCCTGGTTTTCTCCACACACAACGCTTAGAATTATGGCCAAAAAGTTCTATTTTGGTCTCATCAGACCAGAGAATCTTGTTTCTCACCATCTTGGAGTCCTTCAGGTGTTTTTTGGCAAACTCTGGGCAGGCTTTCATGTATTGGGCCACTCTGCCATAACGCCTCAACAGGTGGAGGGCTGTAGTGACGGGTGACTTTCTACATCTTTCTCCCATCTCCCGACTGCATCTTTGAAGCTCAGCCAAGGCTCTTCTCCCCTAATAGCTCTGTTTGGCCGGACGGCCAGCTCTATGAAGGGTTCCGGCTGTCCTAAACATCACCCATTTAACATGCTGGAAATTTGCACTCTGTTATTATAAATATGTATTATAAATAAGTAATGGTCAGTTTAAACAAAAGAACATTTCTTATTTATGGGTCTCATTGTAATATAATTTTGTGTCTTATTGATTTAGTGTATAGTGTGTTATTTGGGATGCAGCTAATGAAATAAATGACCAAAATACTAAATATTACCAGCATGAGTATAACCGCATTCACCATCGGGAGGCGTTGTTTACCTGACGATCGCACTCAAGCATCTCTCTTCCCGCTACTGACGGACTGAACCATGCAGTGAAAGGGGGGGTGCAATTTGACAGTGACCGATGTGACAGACACGAGGGGCAGATATAAGCCATATTTTTAGTTATTTCTAATAAATTGTTTTACTTATAATTTAAAGATACATTAATAATTACATTATAGTACTGTTATTAATTATTAAGCAGATCTCTGTGGGCCCCCTAGAGTGCATGGGCCCTTAGAATCGTCCTAACTTTCCCCCCCTTAGCGGCGCCCCTGATGTAAGGTCTTATATAGACAGGTGTGTAGAAGAAGTCTTTACAAATATGAATCAGACACAAATCTATAGACACAATTTAATGAAGTGCAACAGAAAAAAAAATACTGTTAGTCTTTTTTGGTTGTTTTCTTTACTTTAGGCTGAAAAAAAAATCACCCTAACGCTAAAACGGTAAACACTAACACTAAGCTAAAAAGGTCAAATCTTTAAATTTACAGGTGCATAAAAAACTGTATATTTGTATTCTTCAGCACTGAACATCTGAGTTTTTGATTGCAGAAATCCAGGAAATATCATCAGTTCCGAAACAGCAGTTCATCCGTGACGCTTCCTCTCACAAAATCGGTCTCTATGCTGTCCATCAGTCAACGGGACATAGATGGTAAGTAGCATTTCTGGCTCCCATAGATGAATTACATAATGGATTGAAAACATTTTTACTTCACTTTAAAAATGACTTTATACTGATTCATGGTTTTGGAATTGATGGACTCATTAAGCACATGACATATCTCATTGTAGCCTTCTAATAAGCAACAACAAAGGTGTTGCATCATTACATACCTTATTATGAGGAAAATTATGAAAAAAGGAACTCCGATAAACCATATGTTATCATGGCCATGTGTGTATTAATCCTGTTGAATCAAATGACAACAGTTTAAGCTTCTGTTTATCCTACAAACGCTAAAAGGACCCTTTTCACAAGTCTATTTAAGCATCTTAAATCTTTAAGTTTTTAATAGCTAGACTTAAATTTATTTATTTTTTTACATATATTTATATGTATTTATGTATGTATTGTATCATCTTTGCATCAGTTTACAAAAGTTACAAATTATGGCTTATATGTGAGGTGTTTCTAATGCAGCCTCTATAGACGGCACAGTACATTTGATTGTTGTTTTCTCTTCTGGTTACCATTATCAGCATGCCTGTCAACTCTCCTGTTTTTCCTGGGATACTCCCATATTTTACAAATCTATTCCGCTGTTATCCCGTATAGGTATTTTCCTGTATTTTCCTCATATTTCAATCTCTTTATAAAGGGTGGCAATAAACATTAAATGGCCAATCCTCCCTATACACAACCCATACTGCTGAACCACAAGGAGACACCTCTTGCTCTTAAATGTGTATCTGTTTTGTGCTTTCATTTTATTTAGACATGAAAACACTTTGAAATAATTATAAAAACAGCGGGATTCATTTCATTTCAATTACAGGCACCGTTGACCCTACTATGTAATCCTTAAAACAGTCAGCTCATGTAGTGGTGCGTGACTTTCAGACGTGCTCCATAGTGATAAATAGATGCTGTTTCCCAAACGGATTCTGTACATGTGATTTGATGTGGAGCGAAAGTGGACACTCTGTGTTTTGTGTGTGTGTTTTAACAGACATAAATGCATAA
The DNA here is from genome assembly GCA_903798035.1 of Danio albolineatus. Taxonomy (NCBI): domain Eukaryota; kingdom Metazoa; phylum Chordata; class Actinopteri; order Cypriniformes; family Danionidae; genus Danio; species Danio albolineatus. The sequence continues at coordinate 12,597,818 of CAIGQQ010037820.1, forward strand.
TAATAATAATAATAATAATAATAATAATAATAATAATAATAATTTCTAAACATGTTGATCTTGGTGGGGTTTCTTTTAAACAAAACAAATCCGTTATTTTCACATCCCAATGTTGTGACAGGTATGATTATCACTCTCACACACTTTTTTCCCTTTTTCTGAAAGTCTTGAAAACACCATCGTGCAGTTTTTCTTTTATTATTTCAGCAAAAAGGATTGTACAAACAATATTTGTTGTATTCTCTTATTCACTTCGCTATAAGTTTACCCAACTATGTCGACTTAAACTACTAAGAAACCCAGAAATGTGAAAAGGGTCCATATGCGGCCACAAAGGCCTTGTGTCATTAAATACTTTATTATGAGGAACATTATTTAAAAAAGAACTAATAAACCAAATTTTTGTCATGGTCATGTGTTTATTAATTGTGTTCAATTAAACAAAAGCAGTTTAATCTTCTATTTATTCTACAAACGCTGCAAGGATTTCCAATTCACTGGTATTTAATGGGTTTCTTCTGGGCATATTTGGTTGTTCTGTTTGAGAGAGAGAGCCCTCTGGCCTTATGGAGGATATTTACTACTGATCACTAGTGGTGGGTAGAGCAAGGCTTCATTAAGCACTGAAACAGTCAGGGCAAACATGTCGAGGCTTCGAAACATTTCGTAACCTGTTTCTATATTGACACCTAGTAGTCATTTTTTTAAAGTATTGCTCTTAAACAACTTCAACAAAGAAATAGTTACGCAAATTGAGGAATTATAGCCCACCTTGTTTATACGAGACAGCATTTATTGGAGTGGTTAGTGTTCTTGGTATTGGTATTGGTATTGGCTTCGAATTCAAGATGAAGCAATTATAGTAATTTAAAAGTTGTTATTTTATTGCTCCGTTCTTTTGCTTTAACATTAGTCTGACATCCGAATGAACTTTTTTTTGAATAAATATGTGTCGTTTTGGTCATTAACAAAAAAATCAACATTAATAAAAGACGTTAAGTTACAACTTGGCGCCACGGTGGTGTATTGGGTAGCACTATCGCCTCACAGCAAGAAGGTCGCTGGTCTGAGCCTTGGCTGGGTCAGTTGGCATGTTCTCCCCGTGGTCGAGTGGGTTTCCCCCACAAGTCCAAAGACATGTGGTTTAGGTGAATTGGGTAAGCTAAATTGGCCATTGTGTATTGTTTGAGTGCGTGTGTATGGATGTTTCCCAGAGATAGGTTGCAGCTGGATAGGCATCCGCTGCGTAAAACATATGCTGGATAAATAGGCGGTTCATTCTGCTTTGGCGACCCCAGATTAATAAAGGGACTAAGCCGAAAAGAAAATGAAAGAATGAGTTCGAACTTCTGAATGCTTGTAAAAGCCGGTGTTCTCTCGATTTGTCCTACCTTGTCAGATTGTCCTACCTCCTATTCAAAAAATAGGTGGCACATTTTGATGACGCAATATGCTACCCATCAGATTTTCCTACCAGTGTAAATTTTCAGGTGGAGTAGTGTGATATGAAGCTGTAAGATCAACCTCACCTACCTAATCCCTAACCCCAACCTCAGAACCATTCAAATACAGTGTTGGTAGTATATTCTGATGGGTAGGATAACATGTCAGGACACCGAGATTCGGACTCCGGACTCCGGTTGCACTATGCCCGGGCACAATAGGCTACGGGAGATGGGGGTTTTGTTTACTACCCTGTCAATCACCAGTTCTCGAAATCCTTGTGAAGTTACCAATCGTTTGAATCGCTTTAGTCATGTGACCTGGGTGTTTCGAAATGTTTCGAAGCAGTGTTTTAAATATCTGCCATTCAGGTGTCATTTTCACCTCAGCTATCCCTACTGATCACATCACCATACTTTCCTCACATGACGCGCAAGACAGTCTCAGCTTTTATTATTAGCCTACCGTTCAACCCCTAGCAAAGTGTATTGCATGTCATTTGGGATGCAATTTCAGATCTTGATGCCTTTGAATCAAGGAATCAACTGTTTTTATTTTTGACTCCCTTGTCTCAGAGGTTGTTCACATGCAGGTTTTTGTTGTCTGATTTGTGTAAGTTGTCCTCCACCCATTTCTTAGACCCCTAAATCATTTGCTTTAATAAGCACTTGCTCTTGATTTTTCCGTCCCCAATGCGTCCATCCAGCGATAGGAAGGATTCGGAGAAAGAGACGGATCTCTTTCACCTTCAACCTCTCACCGATTCTCCCCAAATCTAAAAGTGTCATTACTGTCAGCTCTTCATCTAGTGATGAGGAGGACATCATAAGTAAGTTCAACTGAATAGTAGCATCTTGTCCCTAGATGGTGTCCTGTAATTTACAGTAGAAGTAGATATGATCTGAACTATGCTAGCTGCTATTCTGACCCCTGTATTTAGTGCATTTACTACATTTTTAATCTTTAAACCTATGCTATTGTTAATTTAGGAGTCACACTCATGCTGCTTGTGGACAAAACAGATTTTAATCTCATCTTAATTTTAATTTTGTATTATGAATATTATTTTATCTATACAATGTAGTATTTTGAAGAGATTTTGTGTTGCTAAACTATATTGACATCTAAATTATGGACCATTTACTTCTATTTAATCAAAGCTGTATTATACATGGAATGAGAGAGATCAAAATACATTGAATGGGCAAAGATGAGTAACACCTGATTAAAAATAATAATAATAATAATAATAATAATAATAATAATAAAGCAATCTGAAATACACACAAACAATATTTAGACCTTACAAATAAGATTAATGTAATATATAAAATTTTCATCTGTTTTCATAGCATACTTTTAGCATAAATGAATTGATAAACTTTGTGATTGATGTTTGTTAGATAAACAGGAATAAAACTAATAAGAACACGATTTATGTGACAATATCAATAAATCCAATGTGTTTTGTGTATTTGTGTATTGTTTGGAGTATGGAGCTGCATTAATTTTGCTATCGGATATTAAGTAAACCAGTCTCATAGACTTTAATTAATTGGACCTGGCTTTTCTACGGGTAGATATATTTATACCATATTCATGCCTTTTAACTGATTAAATGTAATAGCATTCGAACAGTGAATAGTGCTGTGAATAAAGGTTGCAAACAGTTAAAGAGAAACTTCATTTTCATTCATTTTTTTGAGTGTACAGGTCTATTTATAAATACTGTATACCAGGGGTGTCCAAACTCGGTCCTGGAGTGCTGGTGTCCTGCAGATTTTGGCTCCAACTTGCCTCAACATATCTGCATGGATGTTTCTAGAAAGCATAGTAAAGCTGCAATCCCATTAGAGCTTGCGAAATCCTGCGAAAAGGGGCAGGATTAAACAAAATGATTAGACATTAAAAAAAAGCGAGCGATTGCTCCATATTTTTACATTTCTGTCCAGAGTGGTCATGTTTTGACCTTCGATTGGTCTCACGCAATCACATGATGCGATTTCGCAGGTCACCAAGCTTGAACTTTCCAACACAGCGAACTGCGAAACTTGTTGCAAGCGTATGAATGGAAGTCTATGGGGAGAAAAGTGCAGTGTGACCAGGGCTTAAGAGCTTGATTAGCTGGCCCACGTGTGTCTGATTGGGGTTGGAACTAAACTTTGCAGGACATCGAATCTCCAGGATCGAGTTTGGGCACAATGTACTGAGTTTTCATATGTTATTGAAAAAAGTGCTTTTAAACAATTACTTGTAATTAGAAATATAATTAATTAGTTGTTCCAAACTATATATATATATATATATATATATAAAACAACTATA
>CAIGQQ010037820.1:12601985-12606985 GCA_903798035.1 Danio albolineatus
TATATTAATAACAAATAAGAGTAATAACATTATTTTTTAAATATTATTAAGAATTTTGTATAAAATGTGCGTTTCAAACCAAGATTTTTATTTTTTTTAGCTCAATATCACCATTCTTTTCTTTTTTTTTAATAAATTTGAAATGCTTTTAAAAATTGTTGTAAAATATCTGATTTAACAATACCTGAGGTTTAGAAAAATAAATTTTTGGACAAAGTAGTTGCAAAATCATTGATTAAAATGACTAAAAATGGACACTTAAATCTTTATTTAATACATACAACATGTATAATTTACTATTTTCAATTTTAGGTTAACTAGCTGTTATTTCATTAATTAATTAATTTATTTATTTATTTATATACAGTAACCATTTTCTACCACATCTACTCTATTTTTCATTTATGATTCATTTGAGATTGCTGGGAAACGCATCACAATAAGAACTAAATATGTAATGTAATAGATAACATAAAAAATAACTGATGATATGACTTCAAAATGATTTCAGAACGCCTGAGTTGATTAAAACAGCTTTGTACATATAATATTCATGTCTCGGGGAGTCATATTACTCCCTGGTCAAACACACAATCTTTTTGCAGACGTTTTGCATGTGTACGTAAATCAGGCTCTGCCATGAGCGTTTGTTGTCTGTGATGCTCATTTGACTCAATCTTTGTACTTACAGGCATGACATCATTCAGGTCTGCCAGTAATATGGGATACAGGTAACATCAATTATTTGGTACATTTCATTTTGACATTGCTGAAAGTGAACGTGTATTTTATTACGATAACGCATGTTTCTTTCAATCCTTTCAAAAAGCATCACAGAGGAGGAACCTGGACCTTTAAGAAGAGATTTTGAGAAAAGTTCTACCAAAGTGAGCCGGACGTTCAGCTACCTGAAGAACAAAATGTACAAGAAAGCACGAGTAAGTCAACATCAATATTTTTTTTTAAAACTGTTTTACTAGTCATTTCCTCTCCAGCATGAGTGTGTTGTTGATTAGATAATCTGATTCATTCATACTGATGACTGAATGTGAATTATCACTCTGTCAGTCTAATGCAACACAGGAATTTATGGAATATAGAACGAATGTTGAAGTAGACCGTCTTATGGGTTAAAAAAAGGGTCTTTCTGAGCACCAGAGGAAATAGGAGTAGAGAAAGAGGCATGATAATGTTTCATCATTTACTGTTAGATCAGCATTAGATCACCCAATTAAAGGAACAGAACTTAATTTAGAAACTGCAAGGATGTAATGTGTAGTGTAGGCCAAAAGTCCATATTAAAAATTTAAATATATTTATTAGGCAGAAATATTTATTAAAATAAAAATTGTCACCCAACATCTTTAGACATAGAAAGATAATATGTTTAAATTCATACAAAATATTAAAAATAAAAATTACTAAACGGACAAATTTTCAACAAAATTTTATATATATTTTTTTTGTTTCTCTTGATTTTTGCTCTTTAAAATAATAGCAAATAATGCGAGGGCAGTTTCATTCAGTGAATCTACATTCGTGTGTAAAGCTGCCAAGTAGTTCAGGTTAAACCATGTGATCTGCTCAATCAAAATACGTCACGGCTAGCCTAGTCAGTCCAACCCCTACCACAAATCAGAACTCCTGTTGTGTGATTGAAGCATCCTCGTTTATAGTTGTGTACACTATGCAGTTGTGCTGATTCCAGTAGTTATGAATTACATGGCTTAGAAAGTATACTGTAGTGTTAAACGCTATTACAAATACAAAGTGTAGCACTTACTGCTGCTTAAAGTGTGGTTGGATCACATAAAATTAGAACAGATCTTTTAATCCTAGTTCTTTGCAAATGCTCGCTTGTGGGCATGATTATGAGTGGCAGTAGGCCTCAAAAATGTTGGGAATTGGATCCTATTTTAACGTCAGGAAATTTAGAATGAAGAGACTCGTGTTTATATCACTCCAATATGGCTGTGGACGCGCTATACATACACACTGTTCTGTCGTTTTGATTAACCCAAAAAAACAAAAAGACTTGCATATCTCTTAACGTGTTCAGATTTCGTCAGCACTTTGCTGTTCTGAAACCAGCAACAAGAGTGTGATAAAAAGAGGAAGCGAGAGTCGCAGCACCTCCCAGCTTGAGCTAGATCACTTCCTCCCCAGTTTAAAGTGATGCTGAACTTCTTGTGTTGTTGAGAGTCTTGTCAAGGCCATCTGCCTCCTACAGTAATGCTATATCGAAAGTTTTGCGAGGTGCAGGGCCGCTATCAGAAGGTAAAAACCTTGAAGGGAGAAGAGGTAAGCTGAAACTCAGCCACTTCCTCTGAAGTCTGTTGACCTTCTTTTTCTTTTGTCACTTCTTCATATTTACAGTTTCAGATATGGTTAACTCCTTAGTTGCCTAACAATGGAATCCAATGACTTGCTCATTGTGCTGTATGGTCACAGTGATCGTCTTTTAAATGCATTTCTAATAGTATTCTGTTGACAGTACTGTGAAATGAATGCAATAATTATCATGTTTTGAATGTGCTCATGATTTTTTTCATTGCAAAAAACATTTCTATTTAAGTCGCTTACTGTCAATGACTCGCTCATTGTGTTAATAGTCATAGTGGTTGTCTTTAAATGCGTTTCTAGAAGTATACTTAGTGTGTTTTAAATAGGATGCACACCTGAAATAATGATCATGTTTTGAATGTGCATCGGGATTTAAATTTAAATAAAGGTATCTACGTATAGTAAAAGGTTTTATTGCAAAAAACAATTCTGTTGAAGTGGTTTACAGTAACTTCAGTCCTATTTTTACAAGTAGGAAGCTGAACTTTGTTGCAGGAGAACTTGACAACAATTGAGAGGATGTTTGTGTGCAGCACAATGAAATCAGCATTGCATTTTATTTTTTTACCAAATGCAAGGTTAGCTGCATGGAAATGTTAACACTTCTTGTATTGTTGTCAATTTTATTTTGCATATTCTTTAACTATAGATCCAGTGGTGCATAAATTTGCCCGGTATATTATTGGCCCCGGGTGACACGGTGGCGTAGTAGGTAGTGCTGTCGCCTCACAGCAAGAAGGTCGCTGGTTCGAGCCTCGGCTGGGTCAGTTGGCATTTCTGTGTGGAGTTTGCATGTTCTCCCCGTGGGTTCACGTGGGTTTCCTCCGGGTGCTCCGGTTTCCCCCGCAGTCCAAAGATATGCGGTACAGGTGAATTGGGTGAGCTAAATTGTCCGTAGTGTATGTGTGTGAATGAGAATGTAGGGATGTTTCCCAGAGATGGGTTGCAGCTGGAAGGGCATCTGCTGCGTAAAACAAATGCTGGATAAGTTGATGGTTCATTCCGCTGTGGGGACCCCTGATTAATAAAGGGACTAAGCCGACAAGAAAATGGATGGATTGATTATTGGCCCAATGATGCCCAATTCCGATTAGTTGCCTATATCTATTTTTTTTGCACACAGTGCCAGGGTGCTCTGCTCGGTTCGGTTGCCTTGTGTGCTCTGACTAGTCAGTTGGACCCTGGGTCCTCCGGTTGGTCGAGTGGCCGTACGTGCGCTTATGTATCTGATAGCAGATGTGCCCTTCACGGGCCGTAGGTGCGCTGATACCTCTGAAAGCTGATGTGCTCGACTGATTGACTGGGGGGCCTGGGGTGCTCTGATTGGTCAGGAGGCCGCTGTGTGCACTAGTCCGTCTAGTGCCTCACCCTGTGCCCTCACAAAACGTGCGACACAACCTAATCCTAGAAAGAGAAACCATGTCTTAAATCATGACGAAACCGTGTCTAAAATTGGGACGGTTAGCTCAAACACCCCCTTTATCTCAGAAAAGATAGCTGTCGTCGCTTGTTTAATAGTGACCCATTTATGATTCATGAGTGTACACTTGCCATACAATTTACAACATCGCGCATGGGTAAAGACAGGTTCCAGCATCTGCGCCACACTAGCCATGATGGAAGAAATTGTCTTGCTTTTAGCTCTGCGAACTATGCGAAGTTCGCCCAACTTTAAAATGATTTTGAGGTGGATGAGGAGGGAAAGGGCATTCATCCCAGCTCGAGCCTGTGGTTTATATATGGTGTCCTCCACTGACTCATCCACCTACAGGGCATGAAGGCAGGTAACTTCTGCCATCAACCACTTTCCTCCTCCATGCTTTCTCTGTTGTTGTTGTTGTTTACCGTGTCGGCGTCTCCTACCACGGTCTTACTTCAACTTCATTAAACCATGGAGAAGTACCACATTGTCACAACGTACAAAACGGAATACCTCAATAAATCCGATCTGCCTGTTTACATGATAGTCGCATTGCCACATATCTGTTAAATCTGATTTATTTCCACATATGAAGGAGGCCTGAAACCGATCCCTGAATATCCGAATGCATGAGTTTTTTTGTGTTTACACAATCACGATCCGATCTGAGTCACAAATGAACAAAAAAAACGGAACAGGGTCTCATTTATCTGGCAGTGTAAATGGGGCCATAGGAATTTGCATTTACTGTATTATGAAACATTAAATTGCTTTGCAGAAACGTCATCACAATAAATGATGCACAGTTTAGGTTAAAGAGACTTTAACGGCTGCCAGAACGTCTTTCTTTGTTTTGGTTCTCTTAACCCGCCCAATGCCAGTTTAGCCAATTATATTTCAGTGCCCGGGTTGCCTTGTTGGAAAACCGCATATTTCATTTAATCATTCAGGAAGGCTCTCAAAGCATGTGTCCGTGACCGAAATGTGACCTCTGGTGGACTGTAGCAGACTCCGAAATGAGATGCAGTTTCATTCATAGGTTATTAATTAGCTAATAATGTAAATATTACGAACGTAAACATTAGGTGAGCAGATTACATTGTAATCCTGTGTCCTAACAACACGCTACGTGAAGAGATTTGCAGTGATAAGCAATTTGGCTGTTTGCACCAGACGAAGCAGAAGAAATTTAAATACAGCCATTCAGAAGCACAGAATATGCACTCGCTCATTGTCA
>CAIGQQ010037820.1:12609485-12620013 GCA_903798035.1 Danio albolineatus
AAGAGTTGTAGAGAAAACATCCCAATTTGTCTCAAAAGCAGAATGGTTTGCTGATTTTTTTTTCTTTTTCTAAAGTGTCATATTATGTCATTTTACACATCCAGAATTGTATTTGCATTGTGTTCTCTTTATTCCTTTGTTGCATAAATAGCAGTTTGCAATACCAGAGTCCACCACCATGCCTGTCGTCACTCTACGAACAAAATGTACGTTTGTTTATAAGCGATTTGCTTTATTTCTCGTTTCATACTCATATTTTTGACATCAGCCAATCTTACTGATACATATGTGATTTTGTACGTAGCGTCCACACTTCGGGAGCGACCCTGGTCTGCTATCTTTTCCCCAGAGGAACATTCTGTGGTCATCCCGTCCAGGCGACCCACCAGTATTATGCCCTTCCACAGCAGCAACCTCTCCAAAAGCATGTCCATCAACAACATCGCAATGTTAGTACTTACTCTATTACACCGTGCATACTAATAGGGCTGAACAAGATCGATTCCGCAATGTGTGTATCTGCAATAGTCACATCGCAGGATTAGATTATTGATTAAAGATTAAAAGATATTATTAAATATTTTTATTACTATTTATATCATTATGGCCATGCTATTTTACATTTAATTGTTTAATTTCTGTATTCGAATACTGTTAGACTACCCAGAAAACCATAAAGCACTATTTATTTATGTTAATTTATTATAATTTATGTCCATCTATTGCATAGAGAAGGACTAATCGATCTAAATTAATGAAAACTTTCCAAATAGAGCTATTCCAATCTTCTGGTGAAATTATATTCATATCGCCATGTATAACTTCTAGTTGATCGTTTGGAAACGTGGCAGAAGCGTCACAAATACTGCAGTAGAAGTTTGGTGTTACAGTCAAGTTTGGTGAAGGAAAACCCATAGTTTGGGGTTACATTCAGTATGGGGGCGTGGGAGAGATCTGCAGGGTGGATGGCAACATCAACAGCCTGAGGTATCAAGACATTTGTGCTGCCCTCCATATTACGTTCCTCAAAGCAAAGAAGGTCAAGGTGCTCCAGGATTGGCCAGCCCAATCACCAGACTTGAACATTATTGAGCATGTCTGGGGTAAGATGGAGGAGGAGGCACTGAAGATGAATCTAAAGAATCTTGATGAATCTTACTGTCCTAATTAAATAATTAAAAATCAAGGCATGATCATATTTTATTTCGCTAAAATCAGCGTAATCTAGAGGTCTTTGCCTTTTTATATACAGTAAGCCACGTCTGATACCAATTGATCAACTAGAAGTCAAGTTATTATTTGTTGTTCCTAAAACTTGGATAGGCAACAAGATATTTTTCAGGCATCACAGTAAAGCTAAATATTTCAATGTTGGATTTTTCTAATATTGTATAATATATATTAGATATTTCTAAGATTTTTAATATTGTGGTTCATCGCAATGTTAGTACTTACTCAATTGCACTGTGCATACTAATAGGGCTGAACAAAATCGATACCGCAGTGTGTGTATCTGCAATAGTCACATCGCAGGATTACATTATTGATTAAAGATTAAAAGATATTATTACATTTTCTTATTATTATTTATATGATTATGACCATGCTATTTTACATTTAATTGTTTCATTTCTGTATTCGAATACTGTTAGACTACCCAGAAAACCATAAAGCATCATTTATTTATTTATTTATGTTAATTTCTAATCATTTATGCCGATCCATTGCATAGAAAAGGACTAGTCGATCTAAACTAATGAAATCTTTCCAAATATAGCTATTCCAATCTTCTGGTGAAATTATATTCATATCGCCATATATAACTTCTAGTTGATCGTTTGGAAAAGTGGCAGAAGTATCACAAATACTGCAGTAGAAGTTTGGTGTTACAGTCAAGTTTGGTGAAGGAAAACCCATGGTTTGGGGTTACATTCAGTATGGGGGTGTGGGAGAGATCTGCAGGGTGGATGGCAACATCAACAGCCTGAGGTATCAAGACATTTGTGCTGCCCTCCATATAAAGTTCCTGAAAGCAAAGAAGGTCAAGGTGCTCCAGGATTGGCCAGCCCAGTCACCAGAATGAACATTATTGAGCATGTCTGGGGTAAGATGGAGGAGGAGGCATTGAAGATGAATCTAAAGAATCTTGATGAATCTTACTGTCCTAATTAAATAATTAAAAATCAAGGCACGATCATATTTTATTTCGCTAAAATCAGCGTAATCTAGAGGTCTTTGTCTTTTATATACAGTAAGCCACTTCTGATACCAAATGATCAACTAGAAGTCAAGTTATTATTTGTTGTTCCTAAAACGTTGATAGGCAACAAGACATTTATCAGGCATCATGGTAAAACTAAATATTTCAATGTTATAATTTTCTAATATTGTGCAGCTCATTGCGTTCACAAAATACAAATGAAATGCTATCTCTTTAGCTCCTGAAGTGAGTCAGTTTGTCAGTTCGAAACACTTGACCTCACTGACCTTCTGTCATAACCAAAAAAAGCCTCATCCTCTTTGTGCAGGTTTGATGACATGCCTCTAAGCGGTCGGCGGTATCTGTCTCAATCCACAGACTCGCTCCATAAACCTAATAAGGTCACAGCCTCCAACGAGTCTCTAGATGAAGGTGAGCGGACATATTTCTTTGCTGTAGTTTATCAGATGCGATTTCATGCCTTTTATGAAGCTTCAAACAGCTTGAGATTAAGGGAAGTATAAAACTGTTGCAAAAACCACACTTATTTATCATCAGTCTATAGAGGTCGGTGATTGGCTTTTGCTCTAGAAGCTTCATTTGTCATATTGATTATTACACTTTACCCCATTCAAAACTATCTGAGTGACTTGTTTTGTGTACTCTATAGTCACAGTACTGAGTTATATGGGTCAGATATTTTTAAATCAACCACAGTGTCCTGTTTTTGATGCTGAAGAAGAAGGACTTTTTTGTTTGTCTGTTTGTTTACAATACCACATATAGGTGTGGTATATGTATTACTCCGTTTTAACCCAGTTTTCACATTACTAGATGCATCTAGATGTAGATATTTCTTGAAACTATGCACACTTTGTGTATGCCTGTGGACATCTAGTCATACATTCATTTTTTTGTCGCTTTATTAACCAGGGGTCGCCACAGCGGAATGAACTGCCAACTTATTCAGCATTTTGTTTTACGCAGCAGATGCCCTTCCGACCGCAACCCATCACTGGGAAACATCCATACACACACTTATTTACACACATACACTAGGGCCAATTTAGCTTACCCAATTCACCTACAGCGCATGTCTTTGGATTTTGCGTGTGGAGTTTGCATGTTCTCCCCATGTTTGCGTGGGTTTCCTCCAGATGCTCCGGTTTCCCCCACAGTCCAAAGACATGCGCTTAAGGTGATTGAATAAACTAAATTGGCTGTAGTGTATGAGTGTGAATGAGTGTATGAGTGTTTACCAGTACTGGGTTGCGACTGGAAGGGCATCCGCTGCACAAAACATTACATTTTTTCAATTCACCTTATGTCTAAAGGGCTTTTATAATGTAAATTGTCAAAGCAGCTTCACATAGTAGGTTATAGTATATTGAAACAGTGTCAGTCCAGTTTTCAGTGTTGAAGTTCAGTTTAGCTCAGTTCAGTGTGGTTTAATATTCACTACCGAGAGTCCAAACACTGAAGAGCAAATCCATTGATGCACGTTCCAAAATGTGTTGGAATAGTTGGCGGTTCATTCCACTGTGTCGACCCCTGACGAATAAGGAACTAGACCGAAGGAAAATGAATGAGTGAAGTTAAGCTCATCTGGTTTTGAATGTTATCTTTGTTTTGCGTTCTTTTTTTTTTTTTGCTTATGGGAGCTTATTTTAAGTAAAAATTAAATAAAGTAGGCAATATTTGAATTTTAATTGTAATTTGCTCTTAAGATTTTTTGAGAATGAGAATAAGAGCAATCAATTGTCTTTGTTTCTCAGAATTGTAAGAAATAATAATAATAACAAAAATTATTATTGTTGTTTTGCATATTTGAGATGCTATGTTTTTATTTGTTTATTAATGAAGTTCGCCCTGCGCTTGCGGCTTCCAAAGAAACTTTTTGGTGCATTAATCTGCTCAATACTTTCATTCAAAGTGGTAATGATTCGCACTCATCAGGTAATTGTTTTCTTGTTGTTTTTATTTTTACATTCTCTGGGTGACTATGACACAAACGTTTCGGCACAATGCCTTCCTCAGGTTAAGGTTTAAAATATGTTTGTTTCCTTTTTTTTTTACATTTGACAAAATTATAAAAAATAACTCTGAGAAACAAATCTTTTAAAAATATTTGCAGATTTCTGAGAACGTTCTGTAACATGATTGTAACAAAAATGGAAAAAAAAATTCCCATGCAGTTGCTTATTTATATCCCATAATTACTTCTCAAAATTGTGAAATGTATAGGATTTTAATGCATCAAGTTATATTTGCAAAAGAAGTAGTTAAGTTTTACAGTATATTATTGGGCAGAACATGTTTCCATTTGTGTCATTCTTGTCAAAATGTAATTTTTATTTATTCGCTCAAATTGACTAGCAATGCGTTTTATGTAACATACTTTCCCCCCGTTTGTGGCTTTAGGTACTGAGATGGTCGACAGCCGGCTGATGGGAGATTTTGAAGCAGATGTTAAAGAGCTGGAGGCCGACTCCTGGAGCCTTACTGTAGACAAAAAATATCTGAAGCAACTCAAGAAGGACATCGTTAAGAGACAAGACGTCATCTATGGTAGGACTGTGGTGGAACTAAAGATAATGTCTTTATGGCTTAAAGCATTCACTGAATTTTTTTCTGTGGCACTAATTACATGATTGCAAAATGTGGCCAATGTATCTGGGAACCTATTATGCTATCATTTTTTAAGGGGTTTAAGCACAGTTGTGGGGATATGTTAATATAGCCAGTTTCTAATGGTCAAAATTCATTAATTCTTTTTTTTATATTCACACTTCTGAAGAAAAACAGACTGTAGAAACACTTTGATTAGCATTCTCCATTTTTACATGTCATCAAAGGGGTAAAGCACAACTCCTATCTCTCGATTGTTAGCATAGACAGCCCTGAGTGAAAAGCAGCCTTCAGCCATTAGAGTTTTTTCCTGCTGAAGATAATGTTAGGAGCTCCACCTTCTTTTGAAAAGAGCACAATCTCATTTGAATTTAAAGCCACCAAATAGGCACAATTTAAATCAGCCTAAAATGAGCAGTTCTAAGAGTTTGAAAACATGATTTGTGAGGGGTTTTGAGCTGAAACTTCACATACACAATCAACAGACTTATTTTACATCTTGTAAAAAGAGGCATAATATGTCCCCTTTAAACTGTTGATGCAATTACTAAGACTAAATTTTAAATAAAAATAAACCAAAATTATATAGACAAATAAAAAAAGTATCTCTTTAATGCTAAAATAACAGTTTAACTTAGTTAGTTTCTGGATGTTAATATATATTAATAATATATAATATATATTATTTTTTTTTTATATAAATGTTAGTTGAACCAAATAGTTTAGAAGCAACTGGCCAGTTTCCCATGGGGATCTTTAGCTCTTCAAATAGTCTAATTTATGAAAGGGTGAATCTGCTTTCAACTACTGCGTCCCCCGCTGCAGAAATCAGCTTCCAGAAATGATCAGATGGGCTCCAACATTAGGCACATTCAAATCAAGACTAAGATTTTAACCTACAAAGCAGAACATGGGTTAGCTCCTGATTACATTTGTGATCCGGTGATATTTCTACTCCTGCTCGCTGTCTTTGTTCTGCATTTGAACTCACTTTGTATCAGCTGTGCTGTAGACTAAAAACCATGGGAGGTAGGGCTTTTTTTTACTTTGTGCCTAAGTTTTGCAATGCGTTACTCACAGTTATCAGGAATGCCGTTTTTTTGGATTGTTTTAAGAAGCTTCTTAAGGCACATCTTTTCAGCAAAACTTTTAATTTGGGATCATCACAGTCACTTTTATGTAATTTGTAACATTTTGTCTATTAATTGTTCTTCATTTTTTAATTATTGCGGTGTTCTTACTGGGATTTTTTGCAAGCTTGTAATTCTCTGCATTTTTTTTTGTTATTGCATATCTTGTAGCTCTTTGTGTTTAAGAAAAGTGCAACGTAAATAAAATGTATTATTATTATTATTATTAGTATTATTATTATTCATCCTCTTTTCTAGATGTGCGTCTTTAAACATCATCCTCTTTTCTCATTCCAGAGCTGATCCAGACGGAGATGCATCACCTGCGGACGTTACGGATCATGTGTGATGTGTACAGCAAGGGGCTGTCGACGGATCTGCAGCTGGAGCTCCAGGTGGTGGAGAAGATGTTCCCCATGTTGGACGACCTGCTGGAGCTGCACTCCTTCTTCTTCAGCGCTCTGCTAGAGAGAAAGAAAGAGGCCCGGCTGGACGGGACAGACGGATTCTTGATCCACAGGATAGGAGATGTTCTGGTCAACCAGGTGAGGAGATTTTACACAATTAAAGTCACAATGATTAGCCCTACTGTGGAATTTTAAGTCTTGTGTAAAAATTTCCCAAGTGCTGTTTAACAGAAGATTTTTTTTTATCAATGCATTTTTACATTCTAATAACTGATTTATTTTGTCTTTGCCATAATTACAATACATGATATTTAACTAGTTGTTTAGTAAAATGCTAATATTAAGATTAAATTGCAATTTATTAAGGTTAACTAGGTAAGTTAGATTAATTAGGCAAGTCTTTAGACAACAGAGGTTTCTTTTGTTGATAATTAGGAAAAAGGCTAATAGTATAGTTCCTAAAATTGTTCTAAAAAATTTTAAAATCTGAGTTATAAAATAAATAAATAAAATGTAATAAGAATTACTGTAAAAATGTCCTTTCTTCGTTAAACGTTACTTGGGAAATAATTGAGAAGGAATGAAACATTTACAGACTAATTATTTTGATTTCAACTATATATCATTTGATTCGTGTTGATAAATGGCTTTTTTCATGCCGATAAAATGCTAATCATTCTAGCAATGTGCTAAGACATGCTAATCATACTAGAAACATGCTTGTAACCACACAGAACTCACTAGCAACTGGATAGCAACCAAATAGATTACTCTTTTTAACTATAATAAAAAAGTATAATAATAATAAAAGTATAGTATATTAATAACAACAACAACAACAACAACAACAACAACAATAATAATAATAATAATAATAATAATAATAATAGTTTTTGTTGTTATTATTATAAGGGACTAAGCCAACAAGAAAATGAATGAATGAATGTTATTATTATTATTGCTATTATTGTTGTTATTAATATTATTTATTATTTATTTTTTATTTATTTTTTATTTATTAATCAACAAATCCACATTTTGAAATATACACAAATTTTAATTATGAAAATAGTTAAAACTTGTGAATAAAAAAAATGATGTTATTATTAATTAATAATATTTTATATATGTTTCTTCAACATCAATGTATTATTATTATTATTATTATTATTATTATTATTAATAATAATTAAATGATTTATTATTATTATTATTATTATTATTATTATTATTAGCATTTTATAATTATGTCTCTAAAATCAATAATATTATATATATACAAATAAATAATAAATAAATAATAATATATTATATATATACAAATAATAATAATAGTAATAATAATAATAATAATAATAATAATTATTATTATTATTATTATTATTATTATTATTAATAACTGATTTATGTATTTATAAACAAACATACATTTAAAATTATACAAATAAAAGATCATACATACAAATTAAGTATTTTAGTTATTTACATGCATGTCATGGAATCGCTAACCAACATCACAGAACCTGAACATACAAATGATAATGCTACCTTAAATCCTCAGGCGTTGCTGCAAGTGAATATAATAAATCAGAGGTGCTCACTTAATAATAAATAAAGATGCCTTGTGCTGTGTTAAATGATATTTTATAGATTTTTAAAAAAAATCAGCGTGTATGACACAAACACGCGTCAGCTTGCAAGCAGTTTGATTGTTGACATCCAGGCTCCCGTAATGATTTCTCACATGATGGCTTTCAGTTTTCAGATTCCAATGCAGAAAGCATGAAGAGAATCTATGGCAAATTCTGCAGCCGACACAACGAAGCAGTCAACTTCTACAAGGATCTGCATGCCAGAGACAAACGCTTCCAGGCCTTCATCAGGGTAAATGCTTCACTTCTTTGTTTTGCCCATTCTTTCCATAAGGAATACCTAACAGTCCTTCAATGCCTCTTTATCTGCAGAAAAAAATGAGCAGCAGTGTTGTCCGGCGCCTGAGCATCCCAGAGTGCATATTACTGGTCACTCAGCGGATAACAAAGTACCCGGTGCTTTTACAGAGGATCCTGCAACACACCAAAGGTGAGATTCAGTCTGAGAGCTGGGATTTTAAACCATAGTTCTTGAAAAAAATTTAAATCTATTTATTTACTCACTCCCATGCGGTTCCAAAACCTTTATGGGTTTCTTCATTAGCTGTACACTGGTTTCTATTAATATCCGTAGTAGGAAAAATCAAATATGGAAGCCAGTGGTTACAGGTTTCCAGCATTCTTCAAATGATCTTCTTTATATGTCCGACAGAAAAAAGAAACGTTTGGAGGATGAGTAAATGATGACAAACTCATTTTTGGGTTAACCAAATTGCTATTTTTGAGCCACAGCTGTGGAGTAAAGTCTCAGTTCTCCATCAGTGTTTAAAAAGAGCACCAATATTTCACTCTCAGTAAACACGGCTGTCTTACTGGTAAACCAAATACATCACACGCAACCTGTAAACACTCCACTCTCACCGCAAATGACTTCCAACTGCTGCACAGCGAGTCTGAAAGGCTTTTTGGTTACGTTCCCAACAAAGAGATTTTAAAGTGAGTGTCAAGTTTAACAAATATAATTTCAGGGGCAATTTGAGAGGCAGCTTATAGCTCTCAAGAGGATTTTACATTGCCAGTCTAATAGTCTAATATTACAGTGAAAATAAATGGACTGGTCTGTTGTGAAATAGAAATTTGTTGCAATTCAGTTTCATAATAACGCTGCAGCCTCACAGCAAGAAGGTCGCTGGGTTGAGTCCCGGCTGGGCCAGTTGGCGTTTCTGTGTAGTTTGCATGTTCTCCCTGTGTTTCCCCCACAGTCCAAAGACATGCGCTATAGCAGAATTGTATGAACTAAATTGGCCGTAATGTGTGTGTGTGTGTGAGAATGTGAGAGTGTATGGGTGTTTCCCAGTACTGGGTTGCAGCTGGAAGGGCATCCGTTGCATAAAACATATGCTAGAATAGTTGGCGGTTCATTCCGATGTGGCGATCCTTGATAAATAAGTCACTAAACTAAAGAAAAACAAGTGAATGAATGAACGAATGAATGAATACAGCTGCAAGCAGCAGTCATCCGGGACCGAGCACAGCCTATTGGGCAATTAATGTTGAAAGGAAATTAAAATCCAAATTTAAAGGTGTAAAAAAGGTCAGTTATTGAAATCAGAATGACATCTCCACTTGATATTGATTTAACTCAAATATTGACAAAACACTGAGTATCCCACATTTTGTTGGCATGTGTCAATTTATTCCACCATTTAGAGCCAGTTTTTAGTATATTTAAACCTAATATTTCAAACTCGTCCTAGGCCATTTGTGCAAACAATGACACATTTTGGCAATATATTGTACAATAGTTTTCTATATGTAGGGCAGTGTATGGTTTTGTCCACAAGATGTCACTATGACACTGTTGTATTAAGGCACTTTAAAGATTCTAGTGATGTTTGAGCCTGTACCATCGTGCTGATAAATGTGTAGTGTGCCATATTTTCTTAAGTATGTGTTATCAACACTGATAGATGCTCTGCTGTCAAATTAATGGTCAAGTCACAATCACGAACTTCTCTTTGCCTGCATCTCCTGTTTACCACCTCACAAACACATAACAAAACGCAGAGTAGCAGCGGTATATATATAAAGCCGATTTCCGTGTGGGATTAACTTCCGATTTTCACCCAGTCACTAGTGAAATTGCTGTCCCCACTTAGTCTGGACTAATATTTGATCTAATATTTGGACTAATATCATGTAATAGTACTTGTATCGCCTGTCTTATGTGTATAGTTAAGTATCTTAAAGTTTATGTTAATTATGCATAGGTTTTTTCAAATATCTCTTATGTCCAGTGTTGTGTTTGTATTTATGATTGATTTATGTAGCACCATTGTCCTGCGAGACATGACGTTTCTTTCCTCTTTATGTCCACACATGCAGTGGAATGACATTAAAGCTCGACTCGACTTTAAGTGATGTCAAACTTATGTCATGATGCCTTCTGGGAAACATTTTGTGTAGTGGCTACAGTTATGGCACAAGGGACAAGTCTCTTTTTAAACACAAAATGACTATTCAAGTTTTTTTCTATAGAAGTTTTTATATATATATATATATATATATATA
>CAIGQQ010037820.1:12627975-12664514 GCA_903798035.1 Danio albolineatus
TGTGTTTGTATTGTATCTTATGTATTTGTATGCATATATGTATCTGTTTGTGTCGGTGTACGTGTGTGTGAGTGTGTGTTTTTGTCTCGGTGAGTTTTTGTCTTTGTGTATGTGTTTGTGTTGTTGTATGTGTGTAAATGTGTGTGTCTTTGTATGTATTTATGTATCTGTGTGTTCATGTGTTTGTGTAACAGTGTGTGTAATTGTGTGTGCGTGTTATGAACACTTTCTACAGTATAAAAGGGATCATGTCTATGGAGAGTCCTCAGACGGATCAAAAACCAGAATTGTGTGTGTGTTTGTCTATCAGTGGAGATGCTGCAGGCGCTGGTGAACAGCAGTCTGGGCGGAGCAGTGGGGCAGCAGGTGGCCTGTGCGCAGGGCATCATGGGACCCGTGTGTCTGCCACGCAGAGCCGAGACCTTCGGAGGCTTTGACTGCCACCAGATGAACACCTGCAAACGTGAGCCATTTAATGTGTTCAGAAGGAAACGTTGATGCTAAGATGAAACAATGGCTTTTTATTGTCATGTACAAACTGATTTTGTGTGTCGATTTGACTTACTATATTTATTGAAGAGTGAGTCACAGATGTCACATGCTCAGTTATGTGTAATCTGAATTAAGTAACTTGTAATCCAAATTAGCTTTAAAATCGAAATAATACGTCTGCAGTTACAATATAAACAATTAAAGACAAAACTAGTAGCCCTCCTATAAAGTTTCCCAAGTGCTGTTTAATAGAGGGAAGATTTTAATGAACATAATAACTAGTTTCTAATAACCTGTTTCTTTTGTCTTTGTCGTGATGGCAGTACATACTTTTTTACTAGGTATTTAGCCAAATACTAGTATTTGGAGTAGTGTATTTTGGAGTAGCGTACTACCGGAGTAGTCAGAGTAAAGTGCATTAGTTAGTTTATTTAGGCAACTCATTGGCAACAACGGTTTGTTCTGTAGCCAATCAAAAAATGAATGAATGAATTAATTTTAGTTGTAGTTAATTGAATTTTATTGTATTTAAATTATTTTTTTAATATATTTTTATTTTAATTCTATATTTTTATTTATTTTATATTATATATTTTTATTTTATTTAAAAATGAATGAATTCATATTAATTATATTTAATTTAATTTTAATTCTACATATTTATTTATTTTATATTATATATTTTTATATTATTTAAAAATGAATTAATTAATTTTAATTGTATTTAATATTATTGTTTTTTGTTTTTATTTTATTTTATTTCTTTACTTTTTCTTTTCTTTATTTTTCTTTATTTTTATTTTTATTTTATTTTTTATTTTTATTATATTTTATTTTATATTTGATTTGTATTTATTTATTTATTATTATTTTATTTGATCATTGTTCTTTTATTTTATATATTTTTTATTATTATATTTATTTTATATTTAATTTTTATTTATTTATGTTTATTTATTTATTTAATTTTATTTTAAGCTGAAAGAAATAAGGCTTTCTCCACAAGAAAAGTATAACAGCTTACACTGGAATAATTGTTCTTTGTGTCTTTCTGTTTTCTACAGATGGTGAGAAAGAGGAGGCCGAAGATCTGCGGAGGACAGAGTCTGACAGTGTGCTGAAGAAGGTAAGAATGCCAAGATCATGCCATTTTATCTAGTCAAAGTCTGAATTTATGTTCTAAAATCTAAGTGTGCTGTTTAAGTATGGATCCACACGCTTTGCCAATTGTAAATTAGGATACTTTAACACTAGAATGTGAACGCAATCTCAGAAAGACTAATTGTGAATCAGAAAATGTAAGAAACATTTCAAAATGTCTAAAAGTGCAGCGTAGCGGGATGAATATGTGCAATTTTAATTGTTAGAATATTGAATAATAAATAATGCAGTGTTTATGGGGAGTGTAAGTTATGAGGAGAGTGTGGGGCGAAAGAGTCAGTGGGGGTCAGAGTTCAAAAGGGAGACAGCTCTGGGGAAAAAGCTGTTTCTCAGTCGTCTGGTTTTTGTCCAGGGTGACCTGAAGCGCCTCCGGAAAGCAGGATAGAATGTCAATAAGCAAACCTGTAAACACCTGGACAGCATATTCAGTTTGAAAGTAAATTTCTTACTGTACAAATACTCATTGAAATGTAATCTGCTAAATCTGTTACCTGCATATATTTATATATTTTATTCTATACTTTATCTAATGTTAGAGGTTATGTTGTTAACACAGGGTTCACAAGTTGTGGAATTTTGACATGGCATTTTCCACAGCTGAAACAGTAGTGGGAAAAATACAGAAAGACCCACAAAGTTTTGGAAAAGTCATTGAAATTAGTTTAACAAATATCTGTATACGTGAATATAAGCTAGTTGTCTTTACTTTTTTCTGTCCTTGGCCAAAAACATGCTCTTGCATTATTAGTGCTGTGTAAGCATTATCTAAGTAATTTTTACATAGATATAAATATAAATTTAAACTAAGTACATCTATGCATGTTTTATTATATGCTGTAATAAATTTGATCGTATGTTGTTTTTCTTATTATTTACCATATACACTCGCCAGCCACTTTATTAGGTACACCTGTCCAACTACTCGTTAACGCAAATTTCTAATCAGCCAGTCACATGGCAGCAACTCAATGCATATAGGCATGTAGACATGGTCAAGACGATCTGCTGCAGTTCAAACTGAGTACCAGAATGGGGAAGAAAGGTCATTTAAGTGACTTTGAAGGTGGCAAGGTTGTTGGTGCCAGACGGGCTGGTCTGAGTATTTCAGAAACTGCTTATTCTATGATTTTCATGCACAACCATCTCTAGGGCTTACAGAGAATGGTATGAAAAAGAGAAAATATCCAGTGAGATCTGCAGTTCTGTCCCTTGTTGATGCCAGAGGTCAGAGGAGAATGGCCAGACCTGTTCCAGCTGATAGAAAGGCAACAGTAACTCAAATAACCACTCGTTACAACTAAGGTATGCAGAAGAGCATCTCTGAACGCACAACGTGTCGAACCTTGAGGCAGATGGGCTACAGCAGCAGAAGACCACACCAAGTGCCACTCCTGTCAGACATACAATTCGCACAGGCTCACCAAAATTGGACAATAGAAGATTGGAAAAACGTTGCCTGGTCTGATGAGTCTCAATTTCTGCTGCAAAATCCAGAGGGTAGGGTCAGAATTTGACATCAACAACATGAAAGCATGGATCCATCCTGCCTTATACAGTATCAACGGTTCAGGCTACTGGTTGTGGTGTAATGATATGGGGGATATTGGGGGACACTTTGGGCCAATTAGTATCAATTGAGCAACGTGTCAACGCCACAGCCTGCCTGAGTGATGTTGCTGACCATGTCCATTCCTTTCTGACCACAGTGTAGGAAACAAATATGCAGCAACTGCATGATGCTATCATGTCAATATGAACCAAAATCTCTGAGGAACATTTCCAATTCCTTGTTGAATCTATTTTACAAAGGATTAAGGCAGTTCTGAAGGCAAAAATATGTTTAACCCAGTACTAGTTAGGTGTACCTAATAAAGTGGCCGGTGAGTGTATGCATAGACAGTCAATGAAACAATAAGCTATGAAAATTTACAAAGTCTTGGACAAGTCATGGAAAAGTCATGGGATTTTAGTAAAAACGTGCATGAACCCTACTGACAGTTTTGACATTAATAAAAAATCAAATCAAATAACCTCAATAAACAGAACCAGATTTTGCACACCGCCCTCTAGTGTCAGTCAGTGTTTCCTACACACACGTGTGCTGTCAGGTTTTGTAGATAATGGGAGTCATTAGTGCAGCGGAGGCTCGGTGGAGGGTGGAAAATGAATAAGCGTCCATTAGGAGCCCAGCATGGCCTGAGTCTGTAATGTGCGTAATGAGCACCACTGTTCTGTGTTGTGCTGGGCTGTTCTGGGATCAGGGCTGCTGGGCTGATTAAACACTCTCAGCTGGGCTCAGTAACACTGCAGTCTCTGCTTGTCTGCTCCACAGGGAGGAAACGCCAACCTGCTGCTGCTGCTCAAGAAAAACAGTGAGGTAAGACATGAGCGCATCATTCCCCGCACACTGCTATAGCGATGGGAAGTCTGGATCTTTTCCGCCAACTGGATCTTTCAGACGGTTCATTTTAATCTGCAATGATGTAATGACAATCCTCCCATGTTAGGACTCAACATATCAAACATAGAGTCAGCGATCATGATTTCAATTAGTTAAAACATCACCAGGAACCAGGGCCGGATTAACCAATGGGCATTATGGGCACAGACCCAGGGCCCGTGCACACCTGGGGCCCCTGCAAGGGGGGAAAATGCAGATTTTTGAGTGTTTATTTTGTGCAAATAGCGCACCTCATTGAAATAAGCTAGTTGAATATCTCCCGCCCATCACCGTTTGACAGAGACAACATAACTAAAGAGCGAGGGTGACAGTAGCGTGAGTGGCGTAGCTCGTAAAATGCATGGCAATATGTTTTGACGCGATCGATCATGAACGCGGTTCGAATCTGATGAACACGTTCTTCTTTTTTCCTGCACAACATTTCAGATTTTGCCTACTCTTCATCACGAGGAAGACTAGTAGGAATCTTTTATAAGTGTGTGTATTATGGAAGACTCAGATTCATAGACCTGGATTGGAGAGTTGTTATATCCAAATCATATGCATTCTAAGTTTTTAGACATTATACATTAAAAATACCCTTCAATATATATTTTTAGCATTGCTTCAATGAACTTGAACAAGTATATTAAAATTCATTGATTTTTCACTAGTTTTATAAGTATTTTCAAAAAGAAATTTCAAAAGAATTTTCAAAGTGTGCTTTAAATGCTTTGAAAAATAAGTTAAATCTATGTAGACTATGAATATATGTACTGTATATCATTTATTTTAGAAATTTGGGCAATACATTATAGATTAATTTTATTCTAAAAAATATTATATTTATCTTATTTTTTTATTCAACTATAGGGGTGCGGCCAGGTTGGGGGCCCTACAAGACATTGTGCCCAGGGGCCTCTGAATTCTTAATCCGGTCCTGCCAGGAACTCAAAAGTTTATTAAAGCTTTGCATCCCAAATGATTTTCCATTGAGGTGATCACAACTGTTTTGTTTTATGAAGACGTTTTTCAGTCTTGAGTTGGTCTCAGATTTGGGTGTGCAATGTTTATCGTCTACGGTAATATTGCAATTGTTGTTTTGAAGATATTATTTATAACGCATTTTATTTAAAGGCATCTTTCTTGACACTCAACGTCACCAAGGTACAAGACAGTTAGAAAAGTCAGTTCAAATAAAAACACAATATAAAAGTCAAAAGAATACAATACAAATTTTAAAAATGCAGTTGAGCTAAAGAAATTGTGAAGGAGAGTCTAAATTACGGAGATCAGGAGGAAGTGAATTCCAAAGCTGAGGAGCAGAGTGGCTGAAGGATCTGCTCCCCATGGTGACAAGGCGAACAGGGGGAACAGTGAGGTGAATGGAAGAAGAAGACCTGAGTGTTCGAGAAGGTGTGGCGATATGAACAAGACTAGTGAGGTATGGAGGAGCAAGATTGTGAAAGGCTTTAGTGAGAAGAAGTATTTTATAATTAATCCTGAAAAAGATTGGGAGCCGGTGAAGCTGTTGCAGAATGGGTGTGATGTGAGAGATAGAGGGTGTTTTCGTGATAATACGGGCTGCAGCGTTTTGCACCAGTTGTAATTTATGAAGGGTTTTATTAAGGAGGCCAAACAGAAGTGAATTACAGTAGTCTAAAGGGGATGTGACTAAACTATGAGCATGAATGGCAGTTGATTGAGGTGTGAGGGAAGGACATAAACGATTTATTTTTCGAAGGTGGAAATAAGCGGACCGGGTGACATTATTAACATGTGCAGTGAATGAAAGGGTGCTGTCGAAGATGACCCCCCAGACTCTTGAGCTGAATGGAGGGGGTAATGACAGAATCATCTGTGGGAATAGAAAAGTTGTGTGGTTTAAAGTGGAGAGTTTACCTATGAGTATAAGTTCGGTTTTATTCTCATTTAATTTCAGGAAGTTTGAGGTAAACTAGGATTTGATGTCTGCAAAGCAGTTAGTAAGGGATGAAGGTGGGAGTTTGAGGTTAGGTTTGGTGGATAGCAATGCAATGAAAATGGATTTGGTGTTTGCGGAAAATATAACCACGTGGTAGAACGTAGATGGTAAATAGCAGGGGACCCAGAACTGAGCCTGGGGCACACCGGTAGTGACAGGGACTGATGACGAGGTGAAAGACTTTAGTTAAACAAACTGAGTGCAACCTGAGAGGTATGAATGAAACCAGCTGAGAGGTGTGTTACCAATGCCAATAGAAGCGAGTCTGTCCAGAAGAATGTTATGTGAGATTGTGTGGGATGCATGGGGTAACGTTATTCAGCATATTTGCTCTCTTAAAATAAGGAATTTAAAAAAGCATTTACTGCACGAGGATGAAAAATATCAGATTTTTACAGAATTAGATGGGACATGTTAATATATCGCACTAGCTAGTTTTTTTAGCATCAGCATGTGAGCACATTTTTCTATTTTAATTAAGTTTTTAAATGTTAAATGTCAATTGTTTATTAAAGCTTTCTGATTGCTATTGTGAAATGTTATGTTAAGTGAGTTGTACACTCTCAGAAATAAAGGTACACGAGCTGTCACTGGGGTGGTACTTTTTCAAAAAGTACACATTTGTACTTAAAGGGTCCATATTGGTACCTCAAAAGTATATATTAGTACCTAAAAATATTAAGAGGAACACTTTTGTATTTTTTTAGGTATTAATATGGACCTGTAAGGTACAAATTTGTACCTTTTGAAAAGGTACCACCCCAGTGACAGCTCGCGTACCTTTTATTTCTGAGAGTGTATTAATGTCAGTTATTTAAGATTGGAATGTCATACGTTTTATAACAAAAAGTACGACAAATTATAAATGAGTTTTATAAAAAGTTCAGCAAAGGAAGTTAATACTGAGAGACACACAGCAAAGTGTTGTTTGAGTGTTGTGATAAAAAATAAATAACTACACGGCAGTTCATTCTGCTGTGGTGGCCCCTGATGAATAAAGGGACTAAGCTGAAGGAAAACAAATGAAAACACCCAGGAATCTTTAAATAACTTAAAATCTTGACACTTATATGATCACTTTTATATATTACAGTTTAAATGTAAGTACTGTATGTGTGTGTACTTATTTATGATGAGGACATCTGTTCTTATGTCTGTTTGTTTGCTG
This sequence comes from Danio albolineatus, assembly GCA_903798035.1. NCBI lineage: Eukaryota > Metazoa > Chordata > Actinopteri > Cypriniformes > Danionidae > Danio > Danio albolineatus. The sequence continues at coordinate 12,635,221 of CAIGQQ010037820.1, forward strand.
TTGTGAGACTTTATAAATAAATCATTGTTTTTTGACTTGTGTTTCCTGACAGCAGGTTCTGACTAGCGTCACTCACCTTCATGACCTCCTGAGCTCACTTCAGGTGTGTATTTCAAAAAAGTAAAATACAATTTTATATATGTAGATATAGTTGAAGGTAAAATTATAAATTTTTCACAGTATTTGCTATAATATTTTTTCTTTGGAGACTGTCTTATTTGTTTTATTTCGGCTAGAATGTAAGCAGTTTTTAAGTTTCTTAAAACTATTTTAAAGAAGAAACCATTAGTATACAATGATTCACCTAATCACCCAAATTTACCTCATTAATCTAGTTAAGCCTTTAAATGTCACTTTAAGCTGAATACTAGTATCTTGAAAAATATCTAGTAAAATACAATGTACTGTCTTTATGACAGAAAGTTATTAAATTGGAAAGTTGGAAAGTTATTAAATTATTATGCTTGGGAAGGGGTTGAAAAAAATCTTTCCATTAAACAGAGAGAGAGAGAGAGAGATTTATGATATCTGTTACAAGTAGTTTTTGATGATATTATGTGGAATTCATTCTTTAATATGACAGCTTTATATTTAATTGTTTTGTTTTTATTTTGAGATGTAATGTATTCCTGTAATGGCAAAGGTGTGTGTCAAGCTCAAAAAGCATTCCTTGTTATTAACATAGTTGACAGTATATGCTGCTTAAAATGCCTTGTGCAAATCTACATAAATTTTTGAGAGTTCTTTTTAAAACATGGTAAAATTATATGTATTTTTAATAAAATTTTTGAGCAATTTAAAGAGAGACTTCACTCAAAATAAATTAACATTTTGCTATCATTTACTCACCCTTTACTTCATACAGATCTTAATGAATTTTTTCTGTTGAACACCAAAGAAGATATTGGAAAATGTTGGTTCAAGTTCAAGTTTGATTTATTTATATAGCTTGTTTCCAAACAAAATGCTTTACAGGAAAGATACAAACATCACAAACATACAATCAGTACAAACATAATAAACCAAAACAACAATAGGCACAGAATGTAAAAGAGAGCAATAAAGATATAAAATAGATTATACTAAAAACCAGTTTGGTTTCGATGCCTGAAAGAAGAAGGTAGTTGACCCTAAGATAATTCCACCTAGTTAAAAGATGCTACCACAGTTGACCACACTAAACAGGATTAAAAAACGAGATTGTTGGGCGAGTTTCAAAGGCGAGGACCGGCTATAGCGAATGCACGTTCGCCCCTGCTTTTGAGGTGGGCCTTTGGGACTGATCGACTGATCAGCTGATCAGCGGAACGCCAGCATCTGGAAAGAGTGTAGGTTGCAGTCAGTTGAGATAAATAATGTGGGCCCAGGCCATGTAAGGCTTTATACACAAAGAAAAAAAAAATTGATTTCTATTCTTTGTCCCACCGGTAGCCTATGGAGAGACCTCAAAATGGGAGTACCGTGCATATTTCAGAATCAGAATCAGTTTTATTGCCAAGTGTGCTTCACACTCACAAGGAATTTGCTTTGGCTACAGAAGCTTCCAGTGTACATAAAGTGACAAGTGACAACACAGAATAAATATAAAAAAAGACAATAGACATTCAACAGAGATGCAGTCAGTCCAACAATCTGGGTGTTGAAATGTATGTACAGATTTGTTATAAATATACAGGTTATTAGGTGCTGTGTACAAACGCATCAGGAGAAGTATTGCAATGTATATTATTATAAGGTTCTGTGTACAAATGCATCAGGAGAAGTATTGCAATGTATATTATTATAAGGTGCTGTGTACAAGTGCGTATGAGAGAGTATTGCACGTTTATTGCACAATAGGAAAAATATTAACTGTTCATGAGGTAGACGGCCTGAGGAAAGAAACTTTTCCTGTGTCTGGCAGTTTTTGTGCTTGGTGCTCTGTAGCGCCGTCCAGACGGTAACAGTTCAAACAGGAAGTGTGCTGGGTGTGAGGCGTCCAGGGTGATTTTGCGAGCCCTTTTACTCACTCTGGAAGAGTACAGTTCTTGAAGTGTAGGAAGGGTAGTGCCAGTTGGGCTTTTTGTTAAAAATCTAGCTGCTGCATTTTGCGCTAACTGTAGGCGAGCAATCTGAGACATAAATGTTGGTAACCTGTAACCATCGACTTCCATAGTATTTGCTTTTTCCACTAGGAGTCAATGGTTACAGCTTTCTTCAAAGCATCTTCTTTTTGAGTTCAACTGAAGAAAGAAACTCTAGATAGGTTTGGAACCACTTGAATTCATGGAACCACAATTATCCTGTTAATGCATCCTTGCTCAACAAAGTATACATCTTTAAACTATTCATTTAAATCAATTAATTTTTCTTTATTTATTCCTGTTTGACACCCATACAAGTTTGCAGGATTTATTATACTTTATTAATGTATTTGCAGATATACTTCACGAATAAATGTATAAATTTAAGAACCAGCACATCAGGCCTAGTGTGTCCATTTACAATGATTGACTCTAATCTCTTTCCTGTGTGCCCTTTTGTCTCCAGGCTGTTGTCCTGCAGCAGGACACGTTCATCGAGGACCAACGTCAGGCCCTGAGCGAGCGCACCCCGTCCCGCCCCTCATCTCGTCCTCCGTCACTGGTGGAGCAGGAGAAGCAGCGCAGCCTGGAGCGCCACCGTCAGGACGCTGCTGCTCTGCTCCGCCAGCAGGCCGCTCACGCCGAGGAAAAGAAACGCAAGGAGAAGGAGTGGGACGTGAAGGAGCGCGAACTGACCGACCGCGAGGTGCTGCTGCACGTCAGGGAGGAGGAGGTGCGCAGACGGAGCAAAGAGATGGAGGAAACGCAGATCCAACTCCAGGGGCGCAAGGAGGACTATCAGAAAGATCTAGAGCGGCTGAGAGATGCTCAGAGGAGGCTGGAGAGAGAGAGAGAGCAGATGCAGAAGGACATGGAGAGAGTCGAGCACCTGAGAGAGGTCCAGGTTAGATTTGCTTAAGGAGTAGTTCACTAAAAAAGACTACTCTGGCATCATTTACTCACCCTTTACTTGTTTCAAACCTTTATGAGTTTCTTTTTTGCTGTTGAACACAAAAGACGATAGTTTGAAGAATGCTGAAAACCTGTAACCATTGACTTCCATAGTATTCTTTTTTACTGTTGTGGAAGTCACAGGATTTCAGCATTCTTCAGAATATCTTCTTTTGTGTTCAACAGCAGAAAGAAACTTAACAACAAGAAACAAACTTAATTTGTATTTAAACAAAATAAACAGAATAATAAATAAAAAAAAATGTAAAAATGAAATGAATTTTACCCCAAAATGAAAATTTCATCACAATTTAATCATCCTCAGTTGGTTCGAGTAGTTTTGTTAAACACAAAAGAAGATATTTTGAAGAATGCTGAAAAACTGTTACCATCGACTTCCACAGTAGAAAAAACTAATAATATGGAAGTCCCAGAATTTCAGCATTCTTCAGAATATCTTCTTTTGTGTTCGACAGAAGAAAGAAACTCAACAACAAGAAACAAACTTAATTTGTATTTAAACAAACAGAAATTTCAAAAGTGAAATAAATTTTAAAAAGTGTAAAAAATTAAATGAATTTCACCCCAAAATGAAAATTGAATCACAGTTTAATCATTCTAAATTGGTTCAAGTAGTTTTGTTAAACACAAAAGAAGATATTTTAAAGAATGCTGAAGACCTGTAACCATCGACTTCCATAGTATTCTCGGTTTATTATAATCCACGCTATATATTATAAGAAAAAAAAAACACGCAAAAGAGACCTACGTACCTTTTGGATAGTTTTTACGTGGGAAATTCATTTTGTTTTGCTTTACGATTGTTGTAAAAGATTTAAAACTGTATGTATAAATGTGCCTACATAGTATCATCATAAGACATATTTAAATAAGTGTATCGCTCACGTGCATACAGCCCGATTACCTTAGTAAGGGCGTACTCACACTATGCTATCCGAACCGTGCTCAGGCCTGTTTCCCGGATAATTTTAGAAGTGCGGGTGCGCTGAATCGGGCTCAGGCACGGTACAGTTGGCCGGCCCTGGCCCGGTTGGAAGAGGTGTGCCTGAGCCCGGGACACTTGGGCTTTGGCGCGGTACGCTTGTAGTGAGAGTGCAAAGCGCGCCTAAGCCCGAAACTGAAGAGGAGACGTGACGGGACTGTTTCATATAGATTTATTAATCATTCTTACTGTTTAATGAACGCAAACTGTCGTAGATTATTAAAGACGCAAACCCCTCTCAGCACAACAGAATACACTGAATAGCGCATCATCAATGACGTAAGCGTGCCCAGGCCCGAATGCAATGAGAGTGCGGGCCGTCGGGGGAGACGGGAGGGGGGACAATCGTGCTTTGGCCCGGTTAAAGGGAACTGTACATAGTGTGAGTACGCCCTAATACACGACAGAAATGAGGCGTGAGGGACAGGTTTATTAAATACCTGCAAGTTCCATCATGGACACAGAACAACGTTCAATATTCTTTTTTCTTTTTTTGTCACGAAGTACAGTGAAAAGCAGCCCATACAGTCACATATGCGATACATTTTAAGGACGACTGTACAGAGTTATATGTGTTCGGATGATGAAAAAACGACGAAAAATCAATTGATCACATTAAAATAACAGTTAACATGTATGTATTTTCTACACATTTATTCACACGTTTGCATTACTGAGAGCAGGAAAGGGACAGACTGCGCTGGTCAGCAGTAATCTTCATAATATCGTTTAATTAAAAATAAATGATCAACAAATGAATCTGTTCTGACAGTCTTTACAAGTGAAGGCATTATCTACACACAATATGAACTCCCAATTAGAAAAATACTACAAACTATAAAATACTATAAAAATATTCATGAAAATACATAAATAACACACAAATCCAAATGTCCAACGCAAGCGGGCTGCGTTCCAGCAACAACCTCAGACCAGTTCAGCTCGATGGCGTATAATGTCTCCGACGCCGCCTGTAGTCCCGTTTAGCAACTTGATGGCAACCGTCTTTTAAAAGAAGCACAACAGATTATAATAATCAAGAGTGTGATGTAACTGATGTGTTTTATGTCGTAGAATAAAACGTGAAAGTATCTTGAGTTTGTGTTTGCCACAGACCTTATTTAAACAATTTCATCTGAAATCCCATTGAAAAAACCCATTGACTTTAGGACAAGGGAACCGGAACTGCTAAAATGCTAACTCGCTTTCAGGTTTTTGCATACAAATTGACGTCATAGTTCCTCCACTCTATTACCCTAACTTGCCTAACTAACCTAGTTAAGCCCTTTAATGTCACTCTAAGCTGAATATTACCTTGAAAAATATCTAGTAAAATATGATGTACTGTCATCATGGCAAAGGTAAAAGAAATCAGTGATTAGAAATTAATATCAAAACTGTTATATTTAGAAATAGGTTGAAAAAATCGTCTCTGTTAAACAGAAATTGGGGACAAAAATATATAATAAATTAGGAGGGCTAATAATTCTGACTTCTTCTTTTATTGTTTGTTGTCCAGGCTGGTCTTCATCGTACCCCGTCCAGCACATCTGAGGACTCGCTGAAGCTCCACAGCAGCAGCTCCATAGAGCGAGAGGCCTGGGAGAGCGAGTTATCGTCCAGCCCCAGGAAAAACTCTCTGTCCCGCATGGACTCCAAACAGAAGAGCCGCAGCCTGTTTTCCCTGGGCGGAAAGAGTCAGAGTGCAGAAGGACAAAACCAGATGCCCACACGACTGCTTCAGCTGGCCACATCCAAGGAGAAGAAGGACAAGAAGAAGAAGAAGAGCAAAAGCCAGGCTCCTCAGGACGCAGGTAAACACACACACACAGACACGCGCACACTAATTCAATAGAGATCATGATAAACAATTGATTCAATTAGTCTGCAAAATCACTGCCGCCATATCCGTTGTGACTGGAATTGGTAACAAGTTCACTGTCGCAGAACGTCACACATTTATTTCCATTTAAGGTGAGAGACTGCAGGCAAGAAAAACACAGTGTTTGTTTTTTTTTCCCCCTGCACTACTAAAGAAAACTTCCAAAATACTTTTAAGTCTCGTGCACACCAGGATGCCTGTTTGTGTTCATGAATGTGATTTTCTCTGGCCATGAGTCGAGTAAATGTGCGAAATCACTCCCTGATATTACATGGTGGCTAAGGAATAACAGAAATACTCCAGTACACAAGGTGGTGCTACAAACACAGACTTTTTGCACAGTAGTAATAGTTATCTGCTGTTAAAAACTAGCCTAGAGCGCCATCTGCTGTTAAGAACTAGCCTAGAAGGCAGTCTGCTGTTAAAAACTATCCTAGAGCGAAGTCTGCTGTTAAAAACTAGCCTAACGTAGAGTGCCACCTACTGTTAAAAACTAGTGTAGAGTGCCATCTGCTGTTAAAAACTAGCCTAGAGCGCCATCTGCTGTTAAAAACTAGCCTAGAGCGCCATCTGCTGTTAAAAACTAGCCTAGAGCGCCATCTGCTGTTAAAAACTAGCCTAGAGCACCATCTGCTGTTAAGAACTAGCCCTGAGCTCTATCTGCTATTAAAAACTAGCCTAGCTCACCATTAGCTGTTAAAAACTAGCCTGTAGCTCACCATCTGCTGTTGAAAACTAGCCAAGAGTGCCATCTGCTGTTAAAAAGTAGCCAAGAGCGCCGCCTGCTGCTAAAAACTAGCCCAGAGCGCCATCTGCTGTTAAAAACTAGCCTAGAACACCATCTGCTGTTAAGAACTAGCCCAGAGCGCCATCTGCTGTTAAAAACTAGCCTAGAACACCATCTGCAGTTAAGAACTAGCCTTGAGCTCTATCTGCTATTAAAAACTATCCTAGCTCACCATCTGCTGTTAAAAACTAGCCCAGAGTGCCGCCTGCTGCTGAAAACTAGCCCAGAGTGCCATCTGCTGTTAAAAACTAGCCTAGATTGTCATCTGCTGTTAAAAACTAGCCCAGAGCACCATCTCCTGCTAAAAACTAGCCTAACCCAGAGCATCATCTGCTGTTAAAAACTAGCCTAGATTGTCATCTTCTGTTAAAAACTAGCCTAGAGCACCATCTGCTATTAAGAACTAGCATAGAGCGCCATCTGCTGTTAGAAACTAGCCTAGAGCGCCATCTGCTGTTAAGAACTAGCCCAGAACACCATCTGCTGTTAAGAACTAGCCTTGAGCTCTATCTGCTATTAAAAACTGTCCTAGCTCACCATTAGCTGTTAAAAACTAGCCTATAGCTCACCATCTGCTGTTAAAAACTAGCTTAGATTGTCATCTTCTGTTAAAAACTAGCCTAGAGCACCATCTGCTATTAAAAACTAGCCTAGAGCGCCATCTGCTGTTAGAAACTAGCCTAGAGTGCCATCCGCTGTTCGAAGCTAGCCTAGAGCACCTTCTGCTGTTAAAGCCTGGAGCGCCATCTGCAGTTAAAACCTAGCCTAGACCACCATCTGCTGTTAAAACTAGCTTAGAGCGCCATCTGCTGTTAGAAACTAGCCTAGAGCGTTATCTGCTATAAAAAAACTAGCACAGAGCACCATCCCCTGTTAAAACTAGCCCAGAGCATCATCTGCTTTTAAAACTAGCCTAGAGCGCCATCTGCAGTTAGAAACTAGCCTAGAGCACCATCTGCTGTTAAAAACTAGCCTAGAGTGCCATCTGCTGTTTAAAACAAGCCTAGAGCACCATCTGCGGTTAAAAACTAGCTTAGAGTGCCATCTGCTGTTACAAACTAAGCTCAGAATTAATTTAAGATATATTATCCATGCATTTTGTAAATCTCAGAGTCAACACAGGATTGATTTTGATGGAGTGATTATCCTCCACCGCTGTAGTCAGGAGGAAGGCATTTGCTTCAGAAAAATGTGTGAATAATTGAATAGTGATTTGTCTCGTGTGTCTGTCTAAGTCTGTGTTTATTTCTCAAATCCTGCTGTTTGTTTTGTGTCTCCAGCTTCACATCTGCTGCCTCTGACGGAGCCGGCTGTGGATGGAGAGATCTTCTTCTGCTGATTTTCACCCATCATCCCTTCTGTCTCCTGGACTCTTGATCAGATCATGTAGGAAGTCACCCGAAGTGCCCTCTTCACGGTTCGGCAGAAGCAGTTTCGCTCCATCTCTTCACAGTATAATGAGTCTCACCAAACCCCAAACTCAAAAGAAGAATAAGAAATGATATTTTGCTTAAGCCAAATGAAGCCTAGTTTGAGGTTGTTTTTGTGCATCGTGACATTATTTTAATAACAATTTAACACATTTATTCCCAAACTCTCATTACTGTAATGTGCTCGAATATCGGCTTATATACACTCAATAGTGTTTATATACCATGGTAAATTCATTCATTCATTTTCCTTCGACTTAGTCTCTAATTTAAAGGTTGCCACAGCGGAATGAACCGCCAACTACTCTGGCATATGTTTTATGGCCCTTCAATCTGCGACCCAGTACTGGGAAACACCCATACACACTCGCTCATTCATACACACACACACACACACACACATACACACATGCACACACACACATACACACTCACACACACTACGGCCAGTTTAGGTTATTCAATTCTCCTATAGTGCATGTCTTTGGACTGTGGGCGAAACCGGAGCACCTGGAGGAAACCCATGCGAAGAACATGCAAACTCCACACAGACATGTCAACTGCCCCACTGGGACCTGAACCAGCGACATTCTTGCTGTGAGGCAACAGTGCTAACCACTGAGCCACCGTGTCGCCTCACCATGGTAAATGTTTATTGTTTATTTAAAATACTGTTTCTTTTAATAATTAAGCATTAATGTGTTACAGTATTATGAATCATCAATATTAATTATACTATATATTAATATACTATATATATTATGTATTTATATAATATTTATGCAATGATTATTATTGAATTCAACAGAACTTAAAGAAATTTATCCTTAAAGAAACATAACCTAGCCTTTTCTTTGTTCTTTTTGTTTTCTTTCTTTTGTTTTTAAAGTACATTTTTATTTGTTTATTGTAATATATGTTAAATCATATCCATAAAAATATATTTTTTAGATATGAAATATTTATGTCTAAAAGCAATTGTTTTAAAATATAAAACAAATGCTGAGAAAAACATTACAGTAATGAGAATCAATAATAATTGTGTAATATTTCTATACAACAATGAAAAAAATTAACAATGCTTAATTAGAATTTGACATTTTTAAGGATCACGGTAAAAGTATTGCACAATATATAAATTGTCATGAAAATAATGTCAATGCGCATATACCTGACAAAAGTCTTGTTGCCTATTTAAGTTTTAGAACTTGTAAATAATAGCTTGACTTCTAGTTGATCATTTGGTATTAGAAGTGGCTCATATGAAAGACAAAAGCCTCTAGATTACGCTGATTTTACCAAAATAAAATATGATCATGTCTTGATTTTTAATTATTTAATTAGGACAGTAAGGTCGGACTTTGCTTAGACAAAAGTCTTGTAACAGAAATAATGCACTGTATAGAATATAAAGTCATGCTGCAGTGGAAAAAGTATTAATATTGTGTATGACTCCCATGAACCTGGAGGACTGCATCCATACATCTCTGCAATGACTAAAATAACTCATTAATAAAGTCATCTGGAATGGCAAAGAAAGCGTTCTTGCAGGACTCTCAGAGTTCATCAAGATTCTTTGGATTCATCTTCAATGCCTCCACCTTCATCTTACCCCAGCCATGCTCAATAATGTTCATTTCTGGTGACTGGGCTGGCCAATCCTGGAGCACCTTGACCTTCTATGCTTTGAGGAACTTTGATGTGGAGGCTGAAGTATGAGAAGGAGCGCTATCCTGCTGAAGAATCTGCCCTCTTCTGTGGTTTGTAATGTAATGGGCAGCAGTTGATGTAACCCCAAACCATGAGTTTTCCTTCACCAAACTTGACTGATATCTGCGAGAATCTTGGGTAAATGCAGGTTCCAATAGGTCTTCTGCAGTATTTGTGATGATTTGGATGCAGTTCAACAGATGATTCATCAAAAAAATCTACCTTCTGCCACTTTTCCAAATGAAAAAGTAGAAGTTACATTATTATTTGTTGCTCTTACAACTGGGATCGATGACAAGACTTATGTTAGGTAGTGTATACACAATATACTCAACCTGACAGAGAGAGAAAGAGAGAGAGAGATCATATTGCTACACATTCAATTCTTTTATGTGCACTTGCGTTCAAGGTTTATCAGATATTTATCCGATTTTTCTATATAATGTACAGACTGTCTTGAGTTTCATTTTTTTGCACTTGTTCATAAATCACCACCAAAAAAACCAACAAAAAAGAATTATAGTTCCCCAACTTTAGGCTGAAAAATCCTTTCGGCTTATCGCACACAAGAATGACAATTTAAAAATTAATCTTGAGTTTTAACATTTAAACGGATGCGGACGAGAGCAGGTGCTTTTCCATTTCCCCTCATGTTTTCTATTTTAGTTTCTCGGCGGGAGTCCCGCCTTTTAAAAGCCATCGAGCACTTTAACACCATCCACACGCCACCGAGATATGACAATCAATTTTTCATTAGCATTCCAAAGATGAGCCTCGAGGACAGGTTTTGAGGGAACGTTGTATAACAAGCCAATGCTTTTCATTCTCTAATCCTTCAGAGTTTAATACCTCATGACTTGAGGACGGAAGAGCTGTAAATACTGTATTAATCGTAGATATTTAAAACTACCTGCTGGACAGGTAAAGGAAATAAACAACCACGCAGGATCAGCAGATCATTATAATGTACAAACATCAACAATAATACATTTCACATCCCGTTTTTGCACTAGAAGTGTCCACTTATTTCATCAGCATCACATTATAAGCCATCTTATATAGACGTTCTGTTGGTCTGATGTTGTTTGGAGTTATTTATTGGTACAAGAACATTGTTATTTTACATGTTGTTAAAATACTACATGCTCTTAAAGGGACAGATCACCCAAAAATGAAGTACTGTCATCGTTTACTCATCCTCTGCCTGTTTCCAAACAGGTTTCTTTCTTCTGTCGAACACGTACGAATATAACTTTGTTGTAAACAATAGCCATTGACTTCCGTAGTATTTCTTTACCTATTATGGATGTCAACGGCTACTGATTTCCAACATTCTACAAATTATATTTTGTTGTTGTTGTTGTTTTAATGACATTCAAAACAACAATTTGTTGAGCAAAGTGCTGTAAAAAAAACAATAAAAAAAGCATCAAATATGTAAAAAAGATAAGACAAAAGAAAATGAAGATTCAATAAATCAGTTAAGGGGACAAAATATGACTAAAGCTTGGTTTAAACAAAAAAAAAGAGCTGATTTCTTGATAACTTGCATCATTTATGGCTAACATTCGCAAAAAGAAACGCATAAACAAGTAAATAAACATTTTTGGGTGAACTATCTGATTTTTAAGTCTATTTTGTGCTGGTTTACGCTGCAATTCCGACCTGCACTGACTAAATGTCTCCACACGAGGGCAACAGAGTCGCGTTTTCTTCAGTTACTCCTCCGTGGATTTACATAAGCCCTCAGTGATGATGTCAGAGGAGACACGGTGACGCAGTGCAGGAATTATGATTTCTTCACATGCATAAAGGGGAATTATTGGTTCATAATTGAAGGAAAACGGCGCCTAAGGCCTTACAAAGCTTTCAACGACACTTTTGTGCTCAGGAACAAAGACGGGAAACACAATTCAGGCATATATTGTTGATGTCGTGCATAAACGTAAATTAAAGTCATTTAGCCTTAAAGAAATGACGCTGTGCACTAAAATATAACCTGGCATTTCCTCAGGAGTTTAGTGTCATGTTATTGTTCGTCGGTGTTGTACAGTGAGGTACGTATGTTTTCTTGCTATATAAAAGGAACTAATGTTGTGTACATATTTTGTGTTACATGTTTCAGTGTAAAGTGTTGTTTAACTTGTGATTCCTTTTGTAAGATGTGTTTTGTGAGATGTAATGTGTATTTATCCTCGTCTTGATGCAGGAGATGCAACATTGTCATCAAATTAAAACATGTTGCCAAAAAAATGTATGGCTTGTTTATTTTTTACTGCCATTTTGGATTCTTTTTATTTTTTTTCCAGTGGTTTTAATCGGTTTATTGAACTGCATGAGTATTCGTTCGTATTTACACTAGACTAGACTATAACTTTTAGAAATAATTTTAAAAAATGTAAGAAATTGTTACTGTAATGACTTGATTATGACATACAGTGTACACTTTTGTTTGATTTTCCTTCATGAAATAACTTCCTATATAGATTTGTGTGCATTTAAAAAAAAAATCTAAACATTGAAATATTGCAGGAAGTTTTAATACAAATTCAGACACAAACTATATCCAAGACCATTACAATAAGTGTAAAAAAAAAAACACCCAGAAATAATAAAACAAAAACCTAACAAGTAAAAATAAATAAAATATAACAGAACTATATACAGTTGAAGTCAGAATTATTATTCCCCCTGAATTATTAGCCCCCCTGTTTATTTTTCTCCCCAATTTCTGTTTAACGGAGAGCAGATTTCAGCACATTTCTAAACATAATAGTTTTAATATCTCATTTCTAATCACTGATTTATTTTATCTTTACCATGATGACAGTAAATAATATTTTACTAGATATATTTCAAGACACTAGACACTAAATAACTAGGTTAATTAGGTTAACTATGCAGGTTAGGGTATTAGGCAAGTTATTGTATAACGATGGTTTGTTCGGTAGACTATTGAACAAAAAAACTGCTTAAAGGGACTAATAATTTTGACCTTAAAATGTTTTTAAAAAATTCAAAACTGCTTTTATTCGCACCGAAATAAAACAAATACTTGTATAGACTTTCTCCAGAAGAAAAAATATTATCAGATATATTGTGAAAATTTCCTTGCTCTGTTAAACATTATTTGGTAAATATTTAAAAAAGAAAAAAATAAATAAATCAAAGGGGGGCTAATAATTCTGACTTCAACGGTATGGACACAATAATCCAACATTTAAGAGAGACATCACTGTTATGGATGAGGCAAGTCTTACTCGTGTGTATTACAAATGTGCAAGTATTGTCAACATCCATGAATTTAGATGAAGCTACTTTGCAAGGGTAACTTTTGTAATGTATTTTAAAATGCACCTCTTCAACGATTACACATTGTGACGTCAGCAATCAATCAGGAAGTGAAGGAGGGAGTCCCGCCGAACAAACATGAGTGAGTATTTTGTTTATTTACTTGATAGCATTTCAAAAGGCAGTCTTAACGCTTTTATAGTGTCAATAAATATCCAAATCGCCAACATCTCCATTTTGAGAATCAAGTTAGCTGAATCGGACAAAACTTACCGAATTTCTAAATATTTTGAACTAAGTGAGCGTCGTTGATTCACTCAAATCACCTCAGGCTGGCTGTTCCTACTCGTCGAGTCAGTCATCGGTTTAAAGCGACACTTTTTTTAAAAAAAAATGTTACTTTTCCAAAGCAATTGTAAATGTCTTCATGAAAGTGTAATCTTCTAGGCTAAATATAATCTACAATTTAGGCATCCGTATTTTTCCATTAGAGAAGAAGGTTTTTGTAAAATAAACCTATTGTTAATGTGGCTATCTATTTTGTTTTATTGGTCAGTTAAGTATTAAAATTGTTAATTATAACCAGATCAGCATCATCTAGAAGGATTGAGCACTTTGAAGTCTTTCAAAACATACTGATGAAAGAATTTTTTATTTTGTTACTTAGTTGAGTTTAAATAAACCTTTAAACATAGAACTATGGTAAGCTCATAGGTTGCTAGGTTGTTAGACCATACCTGTCAACATTGGGATGTGAAAATAAGGGACCAGCCCCCCCCCCCCAAAAAAAACAGATAAAAAAAAAACACTTATTAAATATGTCCTTCTGAAGCTGTTTCAAAGTAAATAAACAGCTAAACAGTTTAACAGTAATAATTTTTTATATTATTATATACAAAAGAAAATTTAATAGTATACATTAGCAAACAGTTTAGCTTATTAAAATTAGCTGTTATAAAGAAATAGGATCAAGTTATCAAATCTTATTCATATTTTCCTCACTGTATAACTTACACAATATGAATAAAGAGCAGTGAATGAATCTCATTTATTTCGATTTTTTTTGTTTGATTACATTAAATAACAGAGGTGTCACTGTTATAAATAACAGAAGTTTACATATATCGTTATAATGAAAGCATTCGATTGCTTACCTAAAGTTTTAGGCTCATTTAAGAAAAAATTATTTGTGTTTGAAAAAAACCTCATCAAGATCGACATCTTTAGATGTTATTATTATTAATTATGTGTATATGTCTGTTCAAACACAAACACAAAACCCAGTATCCACTTTCGCTCTGCTTCTAATCGAGTGTACAGAATCCGTTTGGGAAACAGCGTCTGTTTATCACTACGGACGCGTCAGCTGAAAGTCACGCACCGCTTTATGGCTGTTTTGAGAATTGTATAGGAGGAGCAACGGCACCTGTAATAAAAGGGAAAGGGAATCCCGCCGTTTTTATGTTTATTTCAGAGTGTTTCATGCCAAAATAAAACAAAAGCACAGACCGATTCCAACAGATTTAAGAGCAAGGGCGGCCCCTGGTGGTTCGGCGGTATGGGTTGCGAATAGGGAGGATCGGCTCTTTAATGTTTATTGACACCTGTCGGAGAACGACTGAAAATACGGGAGAAATACGGGAAAATACATTTATGGGATAATAGCGGGATAGAACTGTAAAATACGGGAGAATCCCGGGAAAAACGGGAGGGTTGACAGGTATGTGTTAGACCAGTCTGTTCACATGAAGTCAACTCACTTTTGATCAAGTTTAATAAAAGAAAACATGCATCAAAACTACATAACCCAAAATACTGTAAATCCACCAATCACAGTCACCGCAAACAAAGCTCAAAGACAATGTAGATTTGTAGCTCCACTCACTCTCATTAGTAAAACTCACTATGCACTTTTAGAATGCTTAAAAATTTGGCCATTGGACTCTGGATGTCAACATGACATCAGATTGATGTTGTACCCCATCGTTGTGGGGTTTTGTTTAGAGATGAAAATTGGGTTGACATCAGAACCCAACGTCTGGCCAACGTCAATGTCCAACCTAAAATCAACCAAATATCAACGTTACATCTTGACGTTGTGCGGACGTTACCACTATGAAGTCTGTTAGATGTTGTATTTTGGTTAATACGAATAAATGTCAGTATTTGACGTCGATATGATGTTAGTTTAAGATGTTGGCTCAATGTTGGATTTTGGCTGCTTTCAAACACAACCTAAAATCAACCAAATATCAACTTCATTTGAAGTCGTTATTGGACATCAAAATAGTGTTGTCCTAGATGTTCAAGGCTAGACGTTGAAGTTTGGTCACCTGACATCATGACCTAAATCTAACCTAACATTAATGTCTTATGACGTTATGTGCCTGCTGGCTGTATTCATACTTCACAATACATTTTCAATATTTTATTTCTATCGATACAACCAACTACTTCAAATGAATCTTTTTATATTTCTTTGTAATCTTCATTATGATTGTGCCAGTCACAATGCTTCATGGGATTGTAGTTTTTTTCACCTAACTGAATCTGTTTAGTACACAGTCCTTAAGTTTGCTGTTTTTTTCAGAGTTTCGAAATTTATAATGTTGATGGTTTAATATCAACACAATCTCACGTCAATTTGTAACTTTTTGACTAAGTGGCTAAGTAGGGTTGGGTGCCACACCTTCTTTTTAAAATCGTACGTTTTCGTCTGATTTAACTCATACTGTCAGTGTTCTGTGTGTCTGTCATGTGATTTCTGTGTTGTTGTTCCATGTGCTCCGTGTTTATGTCATGTGACTTCCCCCATGTGCTGTGATCCCTTTGTTCTGTTCCCGCCATTACTTGATGTTCATTACTTTCACCTGTGTGTCACCTCTGTTTGTGATTTGTGTAATCATGCCCTGTGTTTTGTTCAGTCCAGCGTCTGGTATTGTGTTGTCAACCTCGAAGTCATTCCTGTGTTCCAGTGTCTCCAGTGAGTGTTTTGTTAAATAAATACGTGTTTTGATAATTCCTTCTATCCTGTACCTTTGTGAGAGAGCCTGTTGTGACAAATTTGTACAAATTCGTACAAATTAGCTACTAAACTGACAAAACGTAAAATACTTGCGTTTCCTCGTGAGATTAGGCTGTTTAACACAGGTCCTGTAAAGTGCTTTGAAATGTGCATTTTTGTTATTAAAATTTGTTAATGTATCAAAGCTAAATGTAACTTTTTCCATTTACATAATTTTGCATTAGTTGCATTTCTATTACAATTCTATGCAATGGGGAAAAAATTAAGTTTTCACCAAAATATCAAAGCCAAAAGGTTTTTTTGTATAGGCTTGTGTTTTACGAAACTGTAAAAATAGTTAAAAATGTCTCTGTCAATGTTTTCAAACTATTATATTTGATTTACCAAAGTCACACAAGTGGCAATTTCATATCTGTCACATCCACAACCAAGCTTTTTTTTTCTAATAAATTCAAAAATATAAAATAAAATCAATGATTTTTGTTCTATATAGAGCCGACTCTTATCCTTTTATTAGCGTTTGTTTTGGGTGTTGCAGTTTAAAGCTGCGGTCACACTGCACTTTTCTCCCTATAGACTTCCATTCATACGCACACAAATGCGTCAGACATGAAACATAAGATCGTGCGGTGATTTTCACAGTTCGCTACATTGGAAAGTTCAAGCTTGGTAAACTCTGACCTACGAAATCGCATCATATGACTGCATGAGACCAATGGAGTATGAAAACATAACCGGACAGAATTTTTTTTATATGGAGCAATCGCTCTCTTTTTAAATGTCTAATCATCTTGTTTAATCCCGCCCCTTTTCGCGTCACCTTAAGACAGAATTTTGCCAGCTCAATCTCTAGCGTGACTGCAGCATTATTTACAGAATTTTTACAAAGTATGTTGCATACTGTAAACTAGGGCTGGGCGATTAATCGAAAAGTAATCGAAATTGACATTCAGAACCTATAAACTCATTTTTCCAGCTCAATTTTTTTCAATTACTTTAGTTCCTTTTTGACTTATTTTTAGGCAATGTGTGTTTAAATTTCATTTGTTGAGTGTTGATGTTCAATAAATAATCAGATAGTAGATAGTGCGTGTTTCTTTCAATTATTTTAAATTCAAGTAATGCACCCTACATTCAAAAATCTCTGACTTGTATTATGTGAGCATATTTACTGTACAAAACTTGTCAGTGAACTATGAGGGCAAAAAAATATAAATAAATAAATAAACTAATCGTTCATTAATCGTAATTAAGATAAAATGTTCAACTAATCGAAATTTAGATTTTAGGCCAAATCGCTCCAGTCCTGTTGTAAACTACCATACGTTTTTGGTCACATTCATAACGCATGTTTATATCCCTAATTTTATTCATTCATTCTTTCATTTTTGTCTGCTTTTCCGGGGCCGGGTCGCGGTGGCAGCAGTCTTAAGAGAGAACCCCACACTTCCCTCTCCCCAGACACTTCCTCCAGCTCCTCTGAGGGGATCCCGAAGTGTTCCCAGTAGGCCTGTCACGATATCTGTTTTTTGTTGTACGATATATAGCACCAACATATATCGCGATAAACGGTATTATTGTCATTTTAAGACCGTTTAAGGCCACTCATTATGTAATGCCAGAATGGCAATTTAATAGCATCATAACACAAGTACACTCTTCAAAAGAACACATAATATTTTGTTCTTAAGAATATTTAATTTAATCATTTTAATATTTTTATGATCAGGCATTGTAATCAGAATGTGAAAATGCAGATCCAAAACAAATACTAATAAATGTTAACAAAAAAAAGCAAGGTAAAAAGTGACAGAGGCTGCGATATCCGCTACCAGATCTACTTTCAGTTGTCAGGCACCCACATCAAAGTATACTTTAGTCATTTATGGTAAATACAATAGTGTTTTTATAACCATACTGACACTGACAGCTCTAATAGAGATAGAGAGGTTGTGCAATCAGCTAAAATGTTGCAAGAATTGGTTTTTACGTATGGGCGATATTTATTGCATCACCAAAAATTATTGAGGTCATGTCCATGTATTGTGCGATAAGTCGATATATTGATTATTGTGACAGGCCTAGTTCCCAGACCAACCGAGAGACATAGTCCCTCCAGTGTGTCCTGGGTCTTCCCTGAGGCCTCCTCCAGGTGGGATATGCTTGGAACACCTTCCTAGGTAGGCGTCTAGGAGGCATCCAAAACAGATGCCAGAGCCACCTCAGCTGACTTCTCTCGATGTGGAGGAGCAGTGGCTCTACTCCGAGCTCCTCCTGGGTGTCAGAGCTCTTCACCCTATCAATAAGGGTGAGCCCTGCCACCCTGTGAAGGAAACTCATTTCAAATGCTTGTATCTGACATCTTGTCCTTTCGGTCATGATCCAAAGCTCATGACCATAAGTGAGAGTAGGAATGTAGATTGACCGGTAAATCTAAAAACATGTTTACAGATTGATGTTTTTCTGATCATATAACTCTGTGGTTAGTTTGTTTTGGAAAATATAAACAGATGTGTCAATTAAATCTTAACATACACTTTCTCTGTGAATTTACGTTTTGAGGTTTTACTGCAAATGTCACATCCGTAACGCTGGAATTAGTCATAACACTACAATTAATGAGGCACTCGTCTTTGACTTACATGGCTGCACTTGCATACTCAGGCATATTTAGATTAAGGTTGTGAGCTGATGGCCTGTGATTAGCATCTGCATTCATATCATTAAGGCGCAGATGACAGGGTGCATTGTCTGCCTGTAATGCTCTGGCTGTGGAAATGCTCTTTCTCACCCGCTGCCCTGTGTTTTACAGCTCTGATGTGGGTATAGCTCTATATGCCAACTGTGGGTTGCAATGCTGTGAAACCTGTTGCTAGGGACAGATTGAATGCATGCATGAACACTGAATGCCATCAAGATTTATGGAACGAGGGATTTTTAGTCTAAGAGATGTTTGCTGGAACCTGTTAAGACTTGGGTAAAAGGCAATGGACATTCTCTGTGTTTTTACAACTGGCTCAGTCATGTGTGAATTTCTGCTAGATTGCTTTTGGTGCGAGTCTGCTGGATTCTGGGCTCTTGGAAAATGCAAAAAGATAGGGCAGTGGATAAATAGTACAACAGCTACTTCATTATTAAGAACACACTTTTGGTGATGAGCTGTGACCCGGAGCTCAAGTCAACAGAATCGTGTGTAAGGAGATGTGTTTTTGAGTGGAAAAACTATAAACTCAACCATACTAATGTTTGGCTGTTGGTACGATTTGTAAATGTTTTTGAAAAAAATCGCCTCATTTGCTTATAGGGCTGCATTTATTTGATCAAAATACAGTAATATTGTGAAATATTGTTGGAAATATGGAAAGAATATTAATAAAATGGGTAAAATGTGTACAACCCAACCATTTGGGGTTTCTTAACTCTAAGTGAAGTTTATTTCTAAACTAATTTCGAGAGGATCAAATGCTTATGATTGACTACATCTGAACCCTCATTAGCTAACACGATTCTCCAATCAGACGATTCCTAAGTCACTATAAATAACCATAGTCTTCATACTACAGTTATCTTAGTCTTGAAGAATCCCCCTTCCTCCCCTATTCCTCACCCTTATTTCAAAGATTTGGTGGCACGGCAGCCCAGTGCTTAGTACTGTTGCCTCACAGCAAGAACATCACTGGCACTTATCCTTGCTAGGCCAGTGGACGTTTTCGTGCAGAGTTTACATGTTCTCCCCATGCTGGTGTGGGTTTTCACCATAGTCGAGTTCTTAGCAAACAGTATTTTTCCCTCATGAAACAAATTCGTCATTAGCCACAAGTAAGCAGCGAGTTCTCGAGATCTACCTGAGCTCAATCTCCCCTCTTGTCGTGCACAGGAGGGAGCCTAGGGCTCAAGGATCCTTTGAGCTCAGGGCTCTCTCCGGGGACAGCAAACAAGCTTATAATCAATCATCAGCTAAGTGTGAACTCTTGAAAAACAATGTTGGTTTGCTGTAAACCAGTTTTAGGTGAAATATAGACACAATCTTTGGGTTATTTCAATTAAATTTAGATTAGGCCTACACTTTTAAACCCAACATTTCGGTTTGTCCATATTTGACCCAATGATGGGTTACAATTCATTCATTCATTTTCTTGTCGTCTTAGTCCCTTTATTAATCCGGGGTCGCCACAGCAGAATGATCCGCCAACTCATCCAGCATTTGTTTTACGCAGCGGATGCCCTTCCAGCCGCAACCCATCTCTGGGAAACATACACACATTCTCATTCACACACATACACTATGGACAATTTAGCTTACCCAATTCACCTGTACCGCATATCTTTGGACTGTGGGGGAAACCAGAGCACCCGGAGGAAACCCACGCAACCACGGGGAGAACATGCAAACTCCACACAGAAATGCCAACTGACCCAGCCGAGGCTCGAACCAGTGACCTTCTTGCTGTGCTACTCACTATGCCACCGTTGCGCCTGGGTTACAATTATTACTTTTATTTGATTAAATTATAATAATAATAATCAATTTACACACTTCAGCTTTGAGGACAAGGAATGCAACCTTAGTGCTTTTCCGCCAAAAATCTACTTTGTTCAATCAAACATTAATTGTCGCCGCTGTGTTTACTATCAGGATACGTTGCTAGGTCATCTTTCATTAGTGGAGAGTGGGCTTTGATGAGCCAGAGGTTAAGTTGACCCAGCCCCTGTATCTAGGGAACCTTTTTAAAATTTTGCAGTTAATAAATATGAATATTCTCCCTTTACTTGTGTGGGTTTTCTCTGGGTTCTCCAGTTTCCCCCACAGTCCAAAGACATGTGGTATAGGTGAATTGAATAATCTAAATTTGGCCTTAGTGCATGTGTGTGGATGAATGTGTATGGATGTTTCCCAGTACTGGGTTGCAGCTATAAGGGGACCCGCTGTGTAAAACATATGCTGGATAAGTTGGTGGTTCATTCCGCTGTGGAGACCCATGATGAATAAATGGACTAAACTGAAGGAAAATGAAAGAATGAAATGTAAATATAACCAACTTATTTCAGGGATTAAGTTGGTTTCAGGGAAAATTTCAGGGAAAATTAAGTATCACTACAACTTTTGAAAGTGAACAGCAATACCAATCTAAAAAAAGAAATCAGTTATTATATATAATAACTTGCGGCACACTGAGCCACATGACCACATTTTTCAGTTCATCATTTCAGTTCAAAAGGAATCATCCTGAAATTAAGTTAAATGTTGTACTTCTGCCTCCTTTTTCACCTGTCATCAGCACCACATACAGTAAGTAAAAAAAAATGGCTTAACTTACCCCACTCTCCCCTAATTGTAGCCACATTGTTTATTATTAGGATAGGTTGCTACCAGTGGCGGATTTAGGCATGGGCAAAATGGGCAATCGCCCAGGGCGGCATCTTGCTGGGAGCGGCATGGGAGACGGTGTAAAAAAAGTGCCCCAGTAAAAGCTTTGAGATAAGATTTACTTAATGCATTAATTTAGAGTGGTTATCCCAGAATTAAGAAGTTAGGGGCCTTTCACATTTGGCATCTTTTGCACACGCAAGATTTTACAAATCTGGTGAAAACAAATTGGCGCATGTACGCAGAAAGCCATGCGCGCACACCTTACATGTGCTGCCTCCTGCGATCTCGATTGTTTACATGCACGCCGATATGCGTTGACATACAAGTCGACTAAACTAAACTTTATGATGATGATGTTACTTTGTCTATGTCACGGTTGTGGGTTGGGGAAAAGGAGAGCGAGGACTCAATTGCAGGAAAATAGGGTCTTTATTTATAATAAAAAATAAAGAAAAAGGGGCAAAACAAACAACCCTGAGGGGGAAAACATTAACAAAATAATTAAACAAACAAACAAACTTGATCGGCTGGTAGGTATCAGGACTGGAAACAGGACAGGAGACAGGACAAGACTAGACTCATGAAGATCGACAACGAACTGGCACAGGACAGCAGACATGAGGAGAATTTAAAGCAGACATGATTAACAAACAGACAGGTGAACATAATAAACTGATAATGGATTAACAAGAAGGGTGGGGCTAGACAATAGACAGGAGAGCGCGTGACAAACACAAGCCACGCACTCACATAAAAGACTAGAACACATGACGAGCACGCGGTGTGTGTGTGTGTAAACACACACACCACGTGCTAAACACAACAACAGAGGACTGAACGCAAGACACAAGCACACGATAAAATGAAAACATCCTACCGTGCGCTCACACACGCAGCGTGCATGTTTCAACCCCAGCGCCACCCGAAACAGAACCAGACTAGACTTAAAAGGCGCTGGGAAAGAAAACGCACGCTGCAGACAAACAGATCACAAGGACGAGGGCGCGCGATCGCGAACACGCCCAGGCCCCGCGCGCCCGCATCACGCGGGAGCGCGCAAGGTCCGAGCGCGCCCAAAATCGGCGCTCATACAGACACAAGGACAACAGATATGACTAGACAAAAGCTAGTGTCCGGGCTCTGCCACAAAAAACAGGAATTAACTAGACAGGAGTGGCAGAACCCTGACAGTCTAAGCATGGCTATGAAGCAGAAAGGAGGGATGAAGAGTCAGGGAGGTAACTACTTCATAACATGAATTCTCGGCCATGAGTCAGGTCTAAGACAACAGATAATTCTATAAAATATATATTTTTGTATTCTGTAGAATTGTCATAATTAATATTCATGCAAAAGTATTAATCTAGTTGTGTCTTTACATCGTTTTTCAGTTACATTTAGGATTGATTTCTGTTATTTATTTAGAATAATAATTGTATAATAATAATAATATAAATAATAAAGTGTTAAATTTATTCTAAGTAAAATAAATATATTTAAATGTATTTATAATAATTATTTCAAATGTATACATTTTAAATATATATATATATATATATATATATATATATATATATATTATATATATAAAGTCAACCACATAATGTCTTTATTTCTTTGGGGGTGGGGGTATGTTTTGGGTGGTTTCACCGAGGGTGCGATTTAAACTAGAACCAACACTGGTTACTACTGCATAAAAGGTCTACAACCATCGTCTGAATCTAAGTTTACAGTACTTTTCTACTAAAAACTGAATATTAGGCATTTCGTTTACACATAAACGTTTTTTTTTCAGCGCTGTGTCAAGTATCCAATCAGAGGTGTTGGATGAGTCACTGCTGAAACACTGGAGTTTTACTGACGGTGCATGTACTGCTCACTGCCTGAAAAACGAATGCCAACGAATAAAAGTGGAACGAGGTAAGTACAAATATTATTTTGGTAGTTTCTGTTATTATTGGACGACATTTGTCTGTGTGGCCAGATTTTGACATGCCGTTTTACCAAACAATACTGTCGGCTATATGTAACTTTTCGAACCAATAATCATTAGGCTATTGAAATATCAGGAGCAACATCAATAATAATGTTTGTTAGTTTTTTGTTATAAAATCAAAGCCTTCTCTGTTATTGTTTAGTTATTATTTGACTTTATTCCTTATAGTACAGTAGTCATACAATT
Source organism: Danio albolineatus (assembly GCA_903798035.1). Lineage (NCBI taxonomy): Eukaryota > Metazoa > Chordata > Actinopteri > Cypriniformes > Danionidae > Danio > Danio albolineatus. The sequence goes on from CAIGQQ010037820.1 coordinate 12,658,916, forward strand.
TTATTTGGTTGTATTTTTTTAGGATTTTGTAGTCTAATTGTGTAGTCTAATTGGTAGTGGGCTAATTGATTAAATTTGTTAAAATTTGACTTAAAAGACAACAATTGAGATGTACTTTTTAATGTGGTACTTTAAAAAGCCCTCATAAAGGTAAATAAATTCATTAATTTCTGAGACACTTTGTTCTGAGAAGTGAACTTGTTCAAGTGTAACATTACTAATGGAGATCATTCCTCCTATTTGTTTATCAGTCATCATGAAAGCACTGTACCAGTAACACACATATAAACATGCGCACGTATAATTGCATTTCAGCATGTGAAAGTCTCTTAGCTTTGACTTTTCCATTTGCCCAGCGGACCAATAACTTGAAATAGGATGTGGAGAAACAATATTGATCAGTATCGTTACACTAATAATATCATAATTTCATAAAAGCACCACTGGCCTAAAAGCATTGGGCTGTTTTTTTGGAGATAATTAAATGCTGCTGTATTCATGAAGCTTTTAAAGGTGAAGTGTGTCGTTTTTATACCATTATCAGTATCAGCCAGAAATGCTGTTTTCATGGCTGTCATTAGTCTTGAAGCACGTGGTCTTGCATGCTTTACAGTTTTTCAGGGGAATTATCCTAATAATTTGAGGCATGTAAAATATGAATGTATTATTTTTTTCATTCTTAACATTCATTCATTCATTCATTTTCTTTTCGGCTTAGTCCCTTTATTAATCTAGGGTCGCCACAGCGGAATGAACCGCCAACTTATCCGGCATTTGTTTTACGCCGCGGATGCCCTTCCAGCCACAACCCATCTCTGGGAAACACATCCATACATTCTCATTCGCACACATACACTATGGACAATTTAGCTTACCCAATTCACCTGTACCACATGTCTTTGGACTGTGGGGGAAACCGGAGCACCTGGAGGAAACCCACGCAACCACGGGGAGAACATGCAAACTCCACACAGAAATGCCAACTGGCCCAACCGGGACCTGCCCCAACCGGGGATCGAACCAGCGACCTTCTTGCTGTGAGGCGAACGTGCTACTCACGCGCCACCGTGGCGCCCATTCTTAACATGTTTGACTAAAATCAGCAAGTCTAGCTAATTCAAAATAGTTAAAAAGTAATTAATATAAACAAATAAATTGTCAAATTGATCAAATATGCTCTTCATCTTTGAGGACAAATGTATGATTGTTCATTTAAAATCAAAACTATAAAAAAATGTATGTAATTAATAAAGTGAAGTTTCACAAACTAATTTCGAGAGGAGCATGTGATAAGATTGACTACAGCTGATCCCTATCACTAATCACTAAGTAGCCAATCGGATCATTCCAAATTTAATATAATTATCCAGCCTATATTTCATTTCTCATCTTCGTTTTGGAACCCCCCACCCACGTTTATCCCTTCTCACTCCTTAATTCTAAGTTCGGGCGACTCGGTGGCTCAGTGGCTAACACTGGCTGCGTCCGAAATGGCATACTTCCATACTATTCAGTATGCTATAATCAGTATGCGAGCTGAGTAGTATGTCCGAATTCATTGAATTCGAAAATCAGTATGCGAGATGTTCCTGAATGTCTTCCGGCGAGATTCTGAAGTGCGCATGCCATGCACGCTGCGCTATCCCATGATGCCCCGCGAGAGAATTCATGAATGGGAGTAAAGTGATGCAACTGACGCAGGTTGGTCACATGACTACGACAAAATGGCGGATGTAGTATGTCCGAATTCCATTCATACTTCTCACATTCATACTGTATAGAACGTACTTTTCTAACGGCCGAGTACGTTTAAATTCAAATGCAGTACCTACTGAGTAGTACTGGACGCAGCCACTGTTGCCCCACAGCAAGAGGGTTGTTGGTTCAAATGCTAACTGAGCCAGTCGACACTCTCTGTGCGGAGTTTGTATGTTCTCCCCGTGTTCGCGTGGGTTTTCCCCAGGTGCTTCGGTTTCCTCCCACGCTCAAGGAACATGCAACAAAAGTTACAAGCACCTACTATGTACAAACAGGCGCATTTGGTGGTCTATTCCTGAGAAGTTATCGAGAACTACCTGATCTCGTATTCCTCCTAATGCCTATTGACCAGGCGGGAGCCTTGGGCTCATCTATCTCGGAGCTCAGGGTTCTCTCCCGGAACAGCATGCCTAACCTGCTAAAATAGTCAAGCATTTTCTAAGTGTGAGCTCTTGAAATATTATTAGCTGAAGGGGTATAGGCCTGTATATAATCTTTATTGGTGGTGTCAAACAAATTATCGCGTTCAAAAAAGTTTGTACACATTGATATATTGAATGAATGTTTATTACATGCCTCCTTTTCTTCTGTTTTTTAGCCAGTTTCTTGAACTTCCCCCCTTTATGAGCAAAAACGTTCGCAAGTCATTAAAAGCTGTTCGTCATTTCTCATTTTTGCCGATTTTTAAACCATTATAAACAACATTAAACAGAAATAAATTGATGTTCTTATAGCAATTCCTTTGTAGAAGAATCACTTATTGCCCTCCATCTGAATTCCGCGCGTCATCAATGACAAATGTCATGTGAAAACAACTTATTGCAGATGTGCACATTGCGATATCGATGCTGAAATGATATATTGTGCAGCGCTACTCTAAATAGTATTTTACAAGCACCACAGTGTTTGTTTTTCAGCCGAATAACCTCATACTCGACTCCACATATTAATCTGACATATTAAAAACATTTTAACATTTAAACAAGCATGGGAAAAATTGCACACATCAACTGTGAGGACAGGAATGCCTTATAGGTTTTTTTTTTCCACGTAACTTATTTATTTTCGCCAACCGTCCAGCCAAGCTCCATCAAAACCTCAGCATTTAAACATCCTGCTGTCTGCTGCTGAGTGTGTATTTAATTTACAATATTCTAAACAGATTTGTCATTGGGTTCAGTGTATTAAACTACAATCTAGTCCGTAATGAGCATAAATCATTTTTTCTTAATACGAGACAGTGGGGTCTACTTGAATGAATTGCAGATGCGTAACTCTCCTCAGGGGAGCCGGCCTGAAAACCTGCGCCGCGTCGTTTGCTATAACTTTTCACTCGAGTGTGGCCTTTGCAACGAGTGTCCTTGGGGCGGCGGAGCTTTCATGAACCTGCATTTATTAAAACTTTCCAGGTCCTATTTGCATAAACAGAAACGGGTTAGTTCAGACTTAATTGAGTTCATGGCGGTGGGTGGCAAGGGTCTGGAGTGTTTCTCTGAATTCCAGTCATGCTCATCTGCTCGACTTATGCGCTTAATCACTGTCATTGAAAGTCAAAGACAAACAGCTCTCCAAACTCCTCTCCTCAGGCCTGAGTGGAGGATCACACTCCTAAAGTTCAACAGCTGTGATATGCTGCTTATTTTAGACTCTACATGACAAATCTGATGATTCAGTTGTGGGGTTGTTTGTCTTTTTCAATCTGAGACTTGAGAAAAGGGCCGTATTCCAAAACAGCACCAAAATAGTCTTGAGGCTTGGTAAAAAACAGAGTTAAATCTTTGACAGTGTTGTGAGTAATGCTTACAAACGTAATGTATTACAGTAACATATTACTTTTTCTTGTAACGCAGTAGTGTAAGGCAATACTAATATATTTTCAGTAATATTTTACTCGAGACATGTTCAGTAGCGCTTGCGTTACAACAAACTTTTCGCCTGCAAAACATTAACAAATAAAAAGGCCGCAGTTCTATTTCCTGTTGGTGGTTAGTGTGTTGTCATTAATCTCCCTCTGGCTATTGGAACTTTTTACTTTAAATGCGGAATGATTTCAGCCTCTAAGCTCGAGGTCCGAGGCTATTGGCTCAGCCCGGTTCGCAGTAACGTAAAGTCCTAACGTGGGTCGGAAAAGCGGCAAATACAGATGAAAAAGGCAGAAGACAGTACATTCGCGAGATGGATGAAAGCGCATATGATGTTACTGTATTTCACTGACAAATGTCATGAGCGCAGTATTACATGTTGAGAGCACATTCGTTTTTTTTCAGCACATTTCTAAACATAATAGTTTTAATAACTCATCTCTAATAACTGATTTATTTTATCTTTGCCATGATGACAGTAAATAATATTTGACTAGATATATTTCAAGACACTTCTATACAGCTTAAAGTGACATTTAAAGGCTTAACTAGGTTAATTCGGTTCAGTAGGCAGGTTAGGGTAATTAGGAAAGTTATTGTATAACGATGGTTTGTTCTGTAGACTACCGAAAAAAAAAAAATTTGCTTAAAGGGGCCAATAATTTTGACCTTAAAATGGTCTTTAAAAAAATAAAAACTGCTTTTATTCTAGCCTAAATAAAACAAATAAGACTTTCTCCAGAAGAAAAAATATTATCAGTCATACTCTGAAAATTTCCTTGCTCTGTTAAAATTCATTTGGGAAATATTTTAAAAAAGAATAAAAATAATTTTGGCTTCAACTGTATATTGCTAAACTATTTGTTAATAATAAACAAAATACTAAAAGGTTAAGGTAAATTCTATAGTGTTTTTGAGTGTTAGGTATTGTATTGAGTTTTAGGCTAGTATTACTTACAACTTGTTAATGAATGCTTCAGCATACTGTAGTATTAAGAATATTGAACTGATAAAATGACTGGGTAATTTGTTTATATACACTTGTTGTGCTATCATAGCAACTATAGTTTTTTTTAATCTTCGCTTTCTACAGGATGTAAAATGCTCTGCAGTACATTTTGCCATTTTAGAATGTTCAGTTCTAATTCTGGAGTTATTTTAGTGAAAGTAACTAAAAAGTAATATAAAAGTCATGTAACATATTGAAATTCTGAGACAGTAATATTTTAAGGTAAGGGATTACTTTTAAATAACAGTAACAAGTAATCTGTAGTGTATTACAGTTTGGAAGTAACTTGCACAACACTGTTCTTTGATTTTAATCTGTGCTCAATTTGGGTGGGGGTGGAGTGGGGGGTTGGGTGGTGTGTGTCCATACATTTGCTTTACTGGCCATAGATGATATAATAGAAAGCTAGACACCTCATGGTCTGCTTCGGTCCATTGCTCCGATACAGTATGTCAACGCGGCCACCATTTAGTGTATAGTATGTGGTACTGCCAGTCTCTGTTCCAGATTTGTTTACCTACGTTTAAGTGAAGTATCACAAGCTTTGTATTAAAGTTCCACTGATTTCCTGAAGTAAACTTTGCATTTCAGGATAATCCAGCACAGATTTTTGATAATGAGCCGAACTCTCCTTCCTCTCTATGCAGTATTGAATGAACACAGTATGAGGCATATTCCTCTTTCTATTTATACTTTGGAGTAGAGTGGAGAACAATGCATCACTGCTTAAATTGACTCGGAATGAAGTAATTATTACGCATCGGACTCAGTGTGCATGGCGATGAATTTTTTAGATATAAAAAAAACACCTTTACTGTAATAATGGACTGAACACTGTTTTGTTTATGCTTTGTATGTGCAAGTCAGAAGTTCCGATCTCCCATTGTGAATGTGAAAACAAATACTGCCCTCTATTGCTGCGGAAAGACACGTCCTCCCAAGCAGGCACAGAATGCGCTCTCTCATTTCA
>CAIGQQ010037820.1:12675537-12717559 GCA_903798035.1 Danio albolineatus
GACAAGTCCTGAATTGCACCCTTTCTACTTTTATTTAATTTTTAGTTGTTAACTCATTTTCATTTCAATAATAATCATTTAAAATGTAGCGATTGCATTAATTTAAAATGTAGAAAAGAAGATTGAGTGATAAACCAAATAGCAATATGAATAAAAATTAAATAAAAGTAGAAAGGGTGCAATTCAGGACTTGGGCCCCATGGCTGGAAGTGCTTAGTGTCCCAAAATCACTAATTCCACTGCCGACTTCAACTTACCCTATATCAGATTTCTATGTGGGGAAGATACTGAGTTGACAGATATCCAGAAAACAAAAGCTGAAAGGGCTGGAGAGACACAGAATCCAGTGTGAAGTTTCCACAGTCTGTGATGATTTGAGGAGCCGTGTCTTCTGCTGGTCTTGGTCCAATGTGCTTTATCAAGTCCAAAGTCTATATTTTAGGATATTTTAGAGCACTTCACACTTCCTTCTGCTGACAAGCTTTTTGGAGATGCCGATTTCCTTTTTCAGCATCACCTGCACACTTGCACGCGAAACTGCTTAACTATAGTTTGCTGACCGTGATATTACTCTGCTTGATTGGCCAGCCAACTCGCCTTGACCTGAAATAGAGAATCTATAAGGTATTGTCAAGAGGAAGATAAGGAACATCCTAGCCAACAATACAGATGAGCTGAAGGCTGTTATCAAAGCAACCCCGGCTTCAATAAGGTCTCAGCAGTGCTAGAGTCTGATCGCCCCCATGCTACACCGCACTGACTGAATCAGTAATTCTGGCAAAAAAAGAGTCCCAGCACTAGCTGTGTTTCCTTCCATCTTTCTGTATGCACATTTTGGTATAAAAATGCTTAATGAAATGCCAAGATGTCCATAAATTTCTAAAATTAGGCTTTGTATATAGCTCTTTTAAAAAAAAAAAAATTAATTTAGATTGAATGGAGTGATTTTGTAAGCGTGTGAATCGAGTTTATAAAAAAAAAATTAGCTGACAATAGTCATTTTTACAGGGCAAAGATACAAGTAAAATAAACAATGCTTTATGGTTTTCCGGAGAGTGAAACTGAATAATGTAATGTAAAATAACACTGTTTAGTCCTCATATTAATAGTTCAATAAAAATTACTCTTTATTAGATTGCAAATGTTGTCCTTTTTTGTGCCCGAATGCTTAAGAGTGTCTTGAAATGCTTTTAAAACACACGCAAATAATAAGGCTTCACTCTGTTATGGTTATACAAAGCAATGACTCCACAAATCTCATGCATTTTTAATTGTTGTGCCATTCAACTACACTCACCGGCCACTTTATTAGGTACACCCGTCCAACTGCTCGTTAATACAAAATTCGAATCAGCCGATCACATGACAGCAACTCAATGCATTTAGACATGTAGACATAAACTGCTGATTTACTGGGATTTTCACACACAATCTCTAGGGTTTACAGAGAATGGTCCGTAAAAAAGACAAAATATCCAGTGAGTGGCAGTTCTCAAATGGCTCAAATGCCTTATTGATGCCAGAGGTCAGAGGAGTATGGCCAGACTGGTTCGAGCTGATAGAAAGGCAGCAGTAACTCAAATAACCAGTCGTTACAACCGAGGTATGCAGAAGAGCATCTCTAAATGCGCAATACATTGAACCCTGAGGTAGATGGCCTACAGCAGCTGAAGACCACACTGGGTGCCACTAAGGGCGTACTCACTATGTACAGTTCCCTTTAACCGGGCCAAAGCACGCTTGTCACCCCCTCCCGTCTCCCCCGACGGCCCGCACTCTCATTGCATTCGGGCCTGGGCACGCTTACGTCATCGATGATGCGCTATTCAGTGTAAGAGAAGCTCTCTCTGAGATTTCAGTGGAGATTTCTTTATATGATTATATGGTTTTAGTCGTTTGATATGCAGTGACACACAGTCATATATTCCGCCGAAGAGATCAGCCACTGCTGACACTCATAAACAATCATGACGTCCTCGTGCTGCAGGAATTAGAAGGTTTACTAAAGGCGCAGCTGTCATGCAGTGACGGTTTTGCGTCTTTAATAATCTACAACAGTTTACGTTCTTTAAACAGTAAGAATGATTAATAAATCCATATGAAACAGTCCCCAAAAGTCACGTCTCCCCTTCAGTTTGGGGCTCAGGCGCGCTTTGCACTCTCACTACAAGCGTACCGCGCCGTACCGCACTCACACTTCTAAAATTATCCGGGAAACGGGCCCTAGCACGGTTCAGATAGCATAGTGTGAGTACGCCCTAAGTCAACTAAGTACAGGTAACTGAGGCTACAATTCACACAGGCTCACAAAATTGGACAATAGAAGATAGGAAAAATGTTTCCTGCTCTGATGAGTCTTGATTTCTGCTGCGGCATTCGGATGGTAAAGTCAGAATTTGGTGTCAAGAACATGAAACCATGGATCCATCCTGCCTTATATCAACGGTTCAGGCTGCTGGTGGTGGTGTAATAGTGTGGGGGATATTTTCTTGGCACACTTTGGTAACATTAGTCCCAATAGAGCATCGTGTCAACACCACAGCCTGTCTGAGGATTGTTGCTCACCAATCCAATAGAGCACCTTTGGAATGAGTTGGAACAAATGATTTCATTGGACTCGTTGCAAATTTTTTAATTATTTTTTGACTTATTTTTCAGATCGAGTTGGAGTCTCTGATCTTAATCATAAACATCAAGCATGTTTGAGGTTTATGATTTTCGATCTTGGCTCTGATTGGACAAGCTTCAAGCTGAGAAAGCCATTTTGGTGTGGAAACATGGCAGCCATCGCATATCTATAGCATTGTTCTACCAGGATTTCAACCACTTTGTCTTTATCCACTTTTGCACCATTCAGTATAAACACACACACACACACACACACACACACACGGGTTCCTCATTAGGCGCTGTTTCAATTAGCTGCTATATGTGAGCCATCCACCATATTGTGAGTAGAAAGATGGTCTGTGGACACTTGAGAACAAGTTAAAAGTGCATCTGCACCCACAGTTATACACATGAATATGAATTAACATCTGTGAATATCTAACTTCAGCAGATTTCAGTCCATTAGTTTGCTAACTAAGATGAAGCCATTAACTTACATAACAACAAAAACAGAATTTATACTTATAAAAAGACACACAGATTCGTCCTGTGGAGGTTAAATTATCTCTTTGGGATACACTGTTAACAGTTTTTTGTAAATTACACAGTATTTACCTGTAATATAAACTGTATTTTACTGTAGGGCAGTTATCCAGTTACTGTAATTTAAAGTTTCATTACTGTATAAAGATATACATACAATTCTGTAAATACAGCAAGATAAATAGGGCTTTAAATGTAAATACAGTTATTTTGCTGTAATTGATTTACAGTAGGTCACTGGCGGACTGCTGCCAGGAAGTTACTGTAGATTACAGCAAATTGTTAACGGTGTAGAAATCTCTTAAATAGAAAACATGCTGTGGTATCTTGGAAAACTCATTGATTTTTCTGCGTCTGACGACAAGTTGACTGTCAGATGTGGACATGGCTTCACACACAGGGCTTCTTAGTTATATACATAACATATAACATATATTACAATATCACTGTTTTTAATGCATCGAATAAATATTGAGAAGATATATATAAGATATTTTGAATATAAAAGAGAATAAGATATTGAGAATATATATGATTCTTTAAAAAACATTCAACAATCATATTAAAATAAATAAATAGGCTTGTTTTATATTTTACCAGTTCTCTCTGGTGGGAGCACTTTTAGCTTAGCTTAGCATAAATCATTGAGTCGGATTAGACCATTAGCATCTCGCTCAAAAATGACCAAAGAACTCAGATCTTTATTTGAAGCTCGACACTTCTGTAGTTACATCATGTACTTAGACTCGAAATGAAATTGCTATTTTCTACGCTAATATGGCTTGGAACTATACTCTTATTCCGGCGTTATAATCAAGAAACTTTGCTGCTGTACCATACAGTATAAACTGTAAAAAGTAACTGTTTTTTGTTGTTGTTGTTGTTGTTATGTAAGTGCTATACACAGCTTTTCAATTTCTGCCTGTCTTAGTACACAATGTAACTACAGAACAGTCAAGCTTTAAATAAGAAAATGACCAATGTTTTTCAGTTTTCGAAGAGAATTATTTTGGCATTGAGAGAATGATCTACATTTTTAAAAATCAGTAGTGCAAAACACAATGCACAAAGCTCTCTCATCATGTCAGCCTGTTCACATGTCTTACCTCTGACTGGGTGCGATAGAGGACTAGCGCTGTAACATTCTGCACCACAGGGATGCTGGTTGGTTTTTCGCTCTATTCACAAACTAAAAATGCCGTTTCATCGTAGAATCTGTAGCTGGAAGCATTACAGCATGGTTTTTAGCTCACACATTTGATATCTGACTTGCGCGCAGTAGAACCCTGCGGTGCCAGTTGCTTTTGGCTGCATATCCTAACAGTTGGAGCACAAACACATAAGAGTGTTTGTGAAGAGCTAAATTGCATTACAGTGTGAGGAGTTTGAGTCTGAGATGATTAAGGTTAATACTGACCTGCAACATGCACTTCAGCTTTAAAATGTGTCAGTGTATGCGGTTGGAACTCATATACTTTATATACAGTAGGTCGTAATATATTGTATGTTTTGATCACTATTGTAATGGATAGTTCCAGTTGTTGATGCTGATTGTTCAGTAGGGGTTTTAATCAACATAATTAATAGTAGACTGTTAGAACTGTTTCGTGTTTTATTATGAGTTTCAGCAAAAGGAAAAGAGCTGTTTATTATTTAATTGATTAATTATGAGGGAATCAATTATGAGTTGTTTCTTCATCAGTCCACTTTTATTTTTAAGCCATTATCTTAATCATTAGTTTCCTTATACTGATGTGCTGTATATAGTTTATTTGTGGAAACCCTGTCATTTTAGACATTTTTTTCTCAGGTATGGTTTTCTATGTTCAGTAATTCTAGGGTTGAGTAATATATACACCTAACTTTACAAGTTTGTTTTATTTATGAAGGTTTTTACAGAGGAGTTAACGTTTTATTTCATCAAAGATGATTTTTTTGTGGTCCAGTTGTTTTTAACATTGCACAAGGAAAGAGTCAAATAAATGTTTCGTCTTGTGTTCGGATATTTTGCCTGCTCATATCGAAGTCGATATGAGACATTGCCAAATATGAATCCGGTAAAACGTGAACACACACTTCCCTTCAAAAACTAGTGGAGAGGGGGAGAGTATCGATCATGATGCGAATATTACAATCACTAAGAGATGGCCAGGGATGAGGCTGTAGGGAATAAAAGTTTAAAGTTCATTTTCACAACAATACCATAGTATAAAATGTGCTGTGTTTGTTCCTGTCATTTTTCTGTTGATTAATACAATAACTCCCCCTGAAATGCGGAATTCGCTGGCCAATTTTTATTAAAGGAAGTATCAGCAAGACTATTAATGTTTGAGACTTTTTCAGTAACTGTTACACAGTTTATACCAACCAGTTTCTTCTTGTAACCACGTGGCTTGTAATCACTTTTCTATTATAGATCAGTGCTTGTACTAGATCTCTCAGGGTAAACCTTTATGGGGTATTCACATATTGCATCCAAAACCGTGTTGAAAACGCTACGCGTGCTTATTCCTTTACACATTTAAAGCCGTTTCTGAGCTTGTGATCCCCTGACGTTTGTTGTTGCTATGGCCACCATCAGCTGTTCCTACAAATGCATGGTGCGGTCATTTTCTTTTTAGCTTAGTCCCTTTATTAATCTAGGTTCGCCACAGCAGAATGAACTGCCAACTTATCCAGCATATGTTTAACGCAGCGGATGCCCTTCCAGCTGCAACCTATCCCTGGGAAGCACATACACTATGGACAATTTAGCTTACCCAATCACCTATGCCACATGTCTTTGCACTTGTGGGGGAAACCCACACAATTGCAGGGAGAGCAGGCAAACTCCACACAGAAATGCCAACTGACCCAGCTGAGGCTCGAACCAGCGACCCTCTTTCTGTGAGGCGAGAGCACTACCCACTGTACCACTTCATCGCCATACTGAATGTGTGTCATTGTTATTACTTGGGGTAAGTAATAACTGCATTTCTTTAATGCACTCCTGCATTGGGCTCACACATATACTGTGTACTCTGATTACTTTATAATTGTGGTGGGCGTTTCTCACCGTCTCTCACTGAACCCAATAATCAATCACAACAGACTTCATCATTGAACCAATCAGCGCAGATTAGCATCATGCAAAGAAGTGGTTTGAAACAGATGAATCGCTGAACAAATCATATATGTAGGAGTCATTGTGATAATTAGGTATAAATAAATGCATATTAAAAGAAAATAAAAGTGTTTTTTGACCTTGCATGCATATCAGCCTGTTATTGGAGACCCCCAAAACCAAAAATATGACATTTTTATAAAGCATAATACGGGCTCTTTGAAAGTAATCACTTTTTTTATATTTAATATATTTAATTATATTTAATATTTAATTCCACATATATTTAATCACAGCCATTATAATTCCCTAAAAATCGAAGTGCTTTTTAGCATTTAATTAAAAAAAAGAGGTTGTTTGCCAGTTATTTCTTGTCATACTCTTATTGAAATGCTTTTAACAATTCATATTTTCTTGTCAGTACTGTTTCAATTTTTTCTCTGTGTCCTCGGGCCAACTCCCCAATGTCCTCATCCTCCGGGAAGTGACATCATTTTGAAGTAAAAAACAGCAGTGCAGACATCGATAAGTATTCTCAGTGCATTATCATGCAAATTTTGTTTTATTATGTTAGTTGTGTCCTGTTTGAAATTGCTTTGATAAAAAAAGCTGCTTATCAGTTTTCAGCAGAATTGTTGTTTTTTATTCACATTTTATTTCACTAGTCTGGCATATTTTAATGCAAAAAGAACATTTGATGAGAACAAATGCAGTTCTCTCTTGCTCATTGCACAGATTAGTTATCCTGCAGATTTTTGCATGAGAAATCAATGTTCTCACAGGCGTTAAAGGCTGCGTGTTGAGATGTTTACTGTATGCCAGTCAGAGAGACAGAATCTTTACCCAATGTTCCCCACAGCTCTGCCACACTGCCATCACTTAACACTGCTTACACTTTTGGCACGGCAGATGGCCACTGACAGCGAGAAAACAGGCATGGAAATATCAGCAGAGATGAACGGGACAGATACCCTGAGGTTTTCAACTGTCCATCAGTACTGTCCTGTCCTCTGACCTCAGTGCTTTCAAAGGAGCTGCAGATACTGAGCCGCTGTATCTTTAAAGTCAGCATGAACTGGAAGTTGTATTTGTAGGGGTGGCACAGGGGTTAGCACTGTTGCCTCGCAGCAAGAAGGTTGGCCCAGGGGGTCTTTCTGCGTGGATTTTGCATGTTCTCATGTTTGCGTGGGTTTCCACTGGGTGTCATGCGGTATAGGTGAATTGGGTAAACAATAATTGGTGAGTGTGTGTGAATGTGAGAGTGTGTGTGGGTGGTTCCCAGTGTTGGGTTGTGGCTGAAAGTAGAGATCTTTTGTCCTTCCCGATACTGATTCTGATGCCTGAGCTCAGGTATTGGCAATTGGCAGGTATTGAGTACTGAAGCGAGTAGTGATGGGTCGTTCTTGAATGATTCGTTAATTTTTACTGAATCTTTTACGCGACTTGAGAACGATGAGTCCCCTCAAGGAGAATTTGTTCATTCACGCATGTGCACATTTGTCCAGGTGGGGTAGAAGATTAGTTCCTTTTTGCAGTCCTCTATCAGGTTTGAGTTGTTCTTTCATCACGTGAAAGACAGAAGCCAATCAAATGTGTTTAGAGCCAGAAAAAAATTTGATCTGTTCATTTTTTTGAGTGCTCTGATTTGAGTCATCTCTTTACATGCCGTCACATGATGAACGAACAACTCAAAAACCCAAAGGTGAACCAATCATGGGTCCTTCCAGCTCAGACTGTGTGCATTGGTTAAGCTTACTGTATATGGGAATGTCTGTGTCACGTGAACAAACAACTAATTTGTTTTTCAGTCAGTTGAAAATTAACATTTAGCATTAGAAGTAACCATAGTAACTCACTAATAGTTGACGAGTCTTCATTCTTCTGGTGTAATCTCTAGGATACACTGACATGTGTTTCTGAAGCGAGCCAATGTTGATTAACCCAGACATTACTTGCCACAAGTATGTGAGCTATTCGATATGCCTGTGTCATTTACATGCACACATAATCTAATGTCATCACTGACAAAAGAAATCTGTCAAATATTGCAGAGACCTTCAAAGAGCAAAACAAGTATTAACTTATCTATACTTGAGAAAATGGCCACATAATACTGTATGTGGGATAATCAATGGTGTACTCCACTTTTCTCTGCCTCCGTATCATGCATTTATAATCTTTTAATGCACAGCAACCATTGATTATCCCTTACATATATGCACACATACAAATATTGACTAATTTACTCACTTATACTTATCCTTTGTTTTCAAAATGTTTTGTTAAGCTTTTGTCTTGTTCTTGGCCATTTTTCTGGTTCGCTGCACTGCGTGTCTGTAAAATCAATATATATATATATAAAAATTGCAGCTCGTTAGCATTTTTTCACCCCCAAATTTTTTTTTCATTAATTACTTATCCTCATATCGGTTCCTTCAAGACCTTTATTCATCTATGCAACACAAATTAATCCAAGAGCGAAGTCCATGTGGTTCAATCACAATTTTATGAAGCCAGTTTTTAAGGAATCAATACAGTGCAGTGAAACCAACGTAATTCCTGAACAAATGACACTTATGTTATGTACATTGTGATGTAATTGTGATTATGACTCATTGGCTCATTTGATGGATCAGTGACCTTACTGAATCAATGAAAATATAGGGCGACCAGTGCAGATTCACAAAAAAATGACTCTTATGAGTCCATTATTTATAATGAATTGGTACAACGCAGTGCAACCAGTTTGATTCTGAAAAAGTGATCCTTATGATTTGGTTCTTTTACAGGATCAATAAATGTAGCACAATCAATGTCAATTCATGAACATATGACTGTTATTAGCCGGTTATTTTTAGTGAATCTAATGCAATGCAACCAATGTGGATTCATAATCCAGAGACTCTTATCAGCCAGTTCTTTTTAATGAATTAAAAATGAAGTACGACAATGAACAGATGATGAGTCGTTATATTTTATAGTGAACCAAAACAAACTTTTGATTATTTACCATTATTTAGCCAGTTAATGTTTACTTCTAAAGCATTATTTCTAGCCTAGCGCATTATAAAGACTAAAAAAAACTCTTCCTTTTTTACGAGACATCCTGATATTTTATTTTTGGAATAAACCATGGAGTGCCTTTGCCATCACTCAAGAATTGAACAGGTAACTCAAGCTGCAGTGAACAAGATTTGCAGGGTGTTTTTGTTAGAAGGCAGGACAAGTTGACCCTGCTATTCCAGACTGAAGGTGTTTTCAGCTTGTCATTAGTGTCGCACCAGGGATTCTTCATCCATTTAATAAAATACAATGCAACGCGCATTCACAAACAAATAATTCAGTTCTTTCTGGTGAGAACAGTTCAAGAATACTTTTCCAACACTCAAACACAATATTTTGATCTCATTTATTTAGTGAATAATAAAAAAAAAGTTCACCTAGAAAAAAAGAAAAAAACTTTCCTCAACATTTACTCCCATTCAAATGGTTCTAATCTTAAATAAACTATAAATTATAAATGTCTTTCTTCGGTTGAATATAAAATAAGATATTCTGAAGAATGTTTGAAAAAAGCAGCCATTGACCTCCATACTATAGGAATAATAATAATAAAAAAAAACATTTCCATTCTTCAGTATTTTTCCTTTGTGAAACTCAAAGAAACAAGTGGAAGATGAATAAATAATGAAAGAATTGAAGGTTTTGGGGTCCGCCTAAAAAAAATGTAGAATTTATTTATTTAACAGGGACATTTTAGGCTCACTGTTCGCCTCACAGCAAGATGGTCGGGGGTTTGAGTCCTGGCTGGGCCAGTTGACATTTCTGTGTGGATGCATGTTTTCCTCATGTTTGCTCCGGTTTCCCTCACAAGTCCAAAGACATGTGTAGGTGAATTAGGTAGGCTAAATTGTCTGTAGTATATGAGTGTCAATTAATGTGCATGGGTGTTTCTCGGTGAAGGGTTGCATGAAGGGTTACCCCTGCGAAAAATATATGCTGGATAAGTTGGTGATTCCTTCTGCTGTGGCGACCCCAAAATTAATAAAGGGACTAAGCCGAAAAGAAAATGAATGAATTAATGAATTAAATCAGTTTAATGGTACACTTTTGGTGCTTCACACCTTTTTATTGGTCTGTTTTTGTTTCAAGAATAAGGTCCAAGATTTAAAATAAAGTTACTTGTTAAATGTTTTCTCAACAATACAGTAGCGAAAGATCTTCTACATCAGATTGTGTGTTTTCTTGCACAGCTGGATGTTGGACTAACGAAAATATTTGTTAGCATTGGCCAAAACTGATTAGCTGAAGTCACACTGAAGCGACAGCCAACAGAGGATTCTTAAAGCCTTTTTCAAAGAGTTATTGTCACCATGATGGCAGTCCAAATAGGACAAATGAGTTCATGTTTGGGACAAATTCTGAACCTTTGTCAGTGAGGGGTGGGTCATCCAAACCACTTGAATGCCTACAGGCATGATATTACTGGCATGAAACTTTATGTAAGCCATGCAATTTCCAAAAATGAAATGTAATGTGTATTTATACAGTATAGTGCATTTATCGTGTATGGCCATACACCCAAAGCACTTCACAATCATGAGGGGGTTCTCATGACTTACTGTCTTAAATTACTGGATACTATTCTGGGCTAATTTGCATGTTGATTCTAATCGGGAGCTGTTTATGTTTTATTTAGTTAGTTTGTGTGAAGTGTTTACCATGGTATGTGTTTTTCACATGTGTCATTTCAAAATGCCATTTTATTTTTACTTTTTTTTTTCTCCACTCAATCAGTTAGTGTTAGTGGGACAGTACGTATGTGTGACATTTTGGTGAATTACATGTGTTTGGGTTGGTTATATATCTGAAAAAAAGAGAAAGCATTCACTTTAGCAATGACGATGTTCATTGGCAGAAGATGCTTTTTGACGATGGTAAAATGACTTGCAACACTTGGTTCCCCTTCCCACTACACATTTTTAAATAATCAGTCCAGGAGGTGGCGCTGATCAACAGCAGTATTAGTTCAAAGACGTTAAAAGAAAGTCAAATAAATCAAAACTATAATTTTTAAGGGGTCCAAATGGGCGCATCAAGCTGCCGACCGGTGCTCTGTCGGTTTTTCCTTGTCAGATTGTCCTACCTCCTGTTCAAAAAGTAGGTACAGTAGCACATTTTGATGACACACTATGCTACCTATCAGATTTTGCTACCAGTTTAAATTTTAATGTGGAGTAGTGTGATATGAAGCTGTAATATCGGCCTAACCTACCTAATTCCTAACCCCAGCCATTCAAATACAGTGTTGGTAACATAATCTAATGAGTAGGACAAAAAGTCAGGACACCGGAAGTATGCATACACGTAAAGCATAATGGGTAATTTTGCATTGTATAAAAAAGGTCTATATTAATAAATAACGGAGCAACTCATCCTGCAGTGAACAAGACAGATTTTGCAGGATGTTTTTGGAAGAAGACAGGACAAGTTGACCCTGCTGTTCCAGACTGAGGGTGTTTTCAGTGGGCATGTCATTAGTGTTGCTCTATTCCCCTTATTAGCAGCGAGGCCGACCATCTGCACTCATCTCCCCAATGAAAGCACAGGCATATGGCGCACAGAACTGGCACGAGGTGCATTATCATATCAAACTGGCTGTCTGTCGGCTCCAGGGAATCAGCCGTGCACCTACTGCTTCTTAAATGGACTCCATTACATCCATCAAACACCTTGACGGCTCCTCGTTCTCTCTCTTGTCTGCGCGCTTTCATAAATATTTGACTGCCTCTTCTTGTTTGAGTCTTTCATCTCCAGATTCTCTTTGGCCATTGCGGAGAATCTGCAGCAGATCTGAAGGCTGAGCTGGCAAACCGTGGCCACCGATGGCAAGTTTTGCTTTTTCTCACGTGTCAGTGTGTCTCACAGCTGGCACCTTGATGCTTAAACTACATGTAACAGCACATTAAAAATGCTGATCGATTTGATTGCAATTGACTCCCTTGATTTTAGAGTGACATGAAAACTGTGTCAAAAATAAAATTCACATCTTGGCGTCAAAAAAACATGTCAAAAGATGATTACAGCAGTGGTCCCCAACCCCCGGGCCGCAGACTGTTACTGGTTTGTGGATCAATTGGTACCGGGCCGAGCAAGAAATCATTAATTATTTACATTTTATTTATTATCTGAATCTGAAGGATCTTTTATTTTGAAAAATATTTTATTTCAGTTATGTATTCTCTCGGTTACATCTCGGTAACTTACAGGTAAGTGCCAAAATTTAGTGAAAAGGTTTCTTTGTGAAGAGGAAAAGGCCCAGTGAATGGCTCACAAACTGCCAAGGAATGGATTCACAACAAATTGTCAACAAGTCATGTGAAACCAGCATGTCTGGCTCAGTGTGCTTTTATGGCCATTTCTACTGTCTAATGGTACCAAAAAGCGAACTGTACCGTACCACTTTTTTGAGACCTTTTCTGAAGGATACCTAGCACAACAAAAAGGTACCAAAAGGCAGAGCCAGACGCGCAGCTGAATGCTGTTGGTTTACAGAGATACATCACTAGTTCGTGCCCAAATAAAGAACGAAACAAAGGAAGCACCATTTTTCTTGCTGTCTATTCCCCCTCCAAAAAAAAATATTTAGGGGTTTTCTCCACATCACCTACGGTGAAGGGGGTCCCACTCATCTATAGTGCCAATTCTATGTATTTTTCTAAAGTCCAGTGGGGTCTTACAGTGGCATGCACGAATAAAGGGGTTCAGATAACCCACCATCATCAGGCACAAGTTGTCCATAGATGTTTACAGTAAACAAGACTCAGCGACTAGAGAGAGTGTTTGTGCTGCTGAGTATCCACAGGTGGAAATAGAGAATAAAGAGAATAATTAGCGTAGCTGCTGTTCATAGTGTATATAGACGAGATGCGTGGAGCACATTCATGCATCATACGGCTATGTGATTTACATTTATGCATCATACCGCTATGTACTGTACATGTCTTGGGACTGTGGGGGAAGCCAGAGCACCTTGAGGAAACCCACACCAACACGGGGAGAACATGCAAACTCCACACAGAAATGCCAACTGACCCAGCCGAGACTCGAACCAGCGACCTTCTTGCTGTGAGGTGAGAGCGCTACCTACTGCGCCACCATGCGGCCCCTAAAATGGAATCATAAAAGGTTCAAAAGTTTACAATCTAGTTCAATGTATCAACAAAAACAAACTATATATGGATATCAAGAATATTAAAATAGCTTGGGAAAAATAACATGTACAGTTGTTGAGTTTATTGTACACAATATATGGAACTTTCTTACATCAATTCAGCTATTTTATTGTCAAATACTCCTAAATATTATAGTAACGTTTAACTTACAAGGTTTTATTATAGCTAGACATGATCTTTAGTTCCCTTCACGCTATTAAAAAAAAAATAAACAGCAACAACAAATGAGTTCTTCAGGATTTGTGTGCTCAAAACAAGCTCAAAATTTACTATCTTCTCCTCTGTAGTTTTGGCAAAGCAGCTTCAGTAGGGACAGAGACGATTAATCTTTAATCTCATTCCAACTTTCTCAGCTCTCAGAGACGACCAAATAGTCTTTATTGTTTCCTACGGGCTTGCAGATTTGTTTTTTACTTATCACATTTAACCAAATATGCATTTCATATCAATGCAGTGTAAAGACACACAATTGAATCACATTTATTAACACGCGAGTTCACACGGTCAGTTAAGTAACTATGCAAATGTCTTCATTGCAGAGTAGGTGTAATATTTAGCATTGTCTTTACAGCAGTGGATTGATTTATTCACGCCTTTAGGGTTTTGTGGGTTTTATCGGTTGCGCAGGCCAGTGTTCGCATAAATAACCCACATTACTGCTGCTTCGTTCGCTCCTCTGTATGTTTTTCTCCTTGCATTATATGGAATGTGAGATGTCATGTATGAGGCTTTGCGGGAATTCTGTTTTGTTGTTGGTTAATAATATAGTATAATATTGTAAAGTATTAATAATCAAATGCTTCGCCTGGCCAAAAAAAAAAAAAAAAAAACAACAAAAAATGCAAGCAAATACTCTATGACTGCTAGTCTATGATAAGATCTTGTTATATGTTTGACAACACTTCCTTATTAGCATGTGTAGCATCTATTAACCAACCATGTCAGAAGAGTTACATCGTATTAATATTCCAGAATGGCAATGTCAAGATTTATTGAGCTCAAATTGTGAATAAAGGCTTCATTTCCACATATGAATTGACCCGGAACAATGTGAAAGTCTTGAGATGTACTGGAGTAGACAGAGGATGTCTCAGTGTCACATATATAAAACTGATCTGAGATCATTTTAAGGCATTAAGATTGTTTCAAGTGTCTTTAAGATCTCATGAGGAAACGTAACTATTTTTCGTTTTGTCAGTTTAGTGGCTAATTCAGTGGCGAGTTTAGTCGTATGAAAATGTACGATTTTAAAAAGGACGTATGGCACTCAACTAAGGATCTACGCAGGACTGACTTTAAGTCCCGCTCTCGCCCACTCTCACTAGGTTTTGTCACTCTTTATTTTGATGGTCCATTTATTGAATTTAAGTTACATTGCAATTAATTCTCATTAGATTATAAGTAGACTGTTAGGTTGGGGTTAGGGTTTGGGTTAGTGTAAGTTGACATGTACTTGCAAAGTTTCTTATAGTCAGTTAAATGTCTGTTGAATGTCTGTATCAACAGATATTAGACAGTCTACTAATACTCAAATGGACCATCAAAATAAATTGTTACCCTAGGTTTTATTCTGCACTGTATATTCAGCCTTTGTTCACCCGCTACCCGCCCCGTGCCGTTTTCTACCTGACTTGGCCGTTCCCACTTAATTTACATCTGATTTCCAAAATCTCCCATTAAAATTGGGTTATACCAAAAGAGAAAGATACTGTAACTGATAAAACTGTAGGTTGTGCAAGAATTGTGCTTTAGTGCGGCACAAGCCATTGAAAATGAATGGGTTTTATAGCACAGTGCTTTCCATGTTCAGTGTGAAAACTGCTTCAGACTGCGTAGTGACTACGGCACATTGAACATTACTGGGCAATGCAACGTTTTCTTTGTTTTTGGCCTATATTTTTTGGCAGCTAGAATTTGGTCCATTCCTAATGTTAGTGTTATGTTAGAGATGTATGTGTGCAAGAGTGTCTTTTTTGTATTTTTCATATTTACATAGGTTATAATTTTATGTTCAAGGTTTATTTTTCAACATTTGGCTTGGCTAGTGTTTTTTTACCATCCCTCTATTAATCAGGGGTCATCACAGCGAAATGCCCTTCCAACTGCAACCCAACGCTGGGAAACATCCATACACACTTATTCACACACATATACAATGGCCAATTTAGCTTATTAAATTTACCTATGTCTTTGGACTGTGGGGAAAACGGGAGCCAAGATGGAAACCCATGCCGTCACAGGGAGAACATGCAAACTCCACACAGAAATGCCAACTGACCCAGTCGAGGCTTGAACCAGTGACCTTCTTGCTTTGAGGCGACAACGCTACCCACTGCGCCACCATGATGCCCACTGTCCTATTATATCGAAAGCAAAATACTAAAAATAATTCTTAAAATAATAATAATACTAATAACACATTAACAGCAATATTTGGAATGTGGCCATATCTATAAGGCTCCTAAATTGCATTTAAAGAGGAAAAAAGTATGCTTCAATTTCCTACAAAAAGTGGGATTTACAACATTGCTATGACAACATAGGCTCTTTCTGAAAATGATATACACATACATTTCTGGAGATCACAAATGATGTGGCCAGAAGTACAGTATGTATGGCTGCATTTCATCTTTAAAACGAACGATACGAGGCAGTATTATTTCGTTCCTTTTCACGCTAGCAGCCGACCACTTACCTCCATGTGGACGGCTTTACCACTGTTACCAGTTTGTCCAATCAGCTTGCCATGTATTTCAGCAGACATGAGATGCAGAGAGATGACAAAAATATACAAAAACAGAAGCCAAAAAAATAAATAAACAAGTAAATAACAGGGTGATAATGTGGTAAAATCAGAAAACGGTAAAAATCAGACAAGGGCTTGTTTTTTTTCTGGATTGCTTTTTTAAACACTGTCAGTTGCCTCTGGTGGATTTATGCAAGAACTACAGGCACGAATGGCACTCACAAGAGAAATTTGAGATCTCAAAAAGTGCACACAGCGACCTCTGGTGGATTCGCAAACAAAACAAAAACTGAAAAAAAAAAAAAAGCATACCTCCTGGGATGTATTTGCCGCTCTTCAGAAATGTATATAGTGGTCAGGGGCGTAAATCCTGGGGGGGGGACAGGGGGGGACATGTCCCCTTCCATCCGAGGGTTGTCCCCCCCCCTCACAAAAAAAAAGTGTAAAACAATTGCACCCTGTATTGCGAAAAATATATGTATCTCTACCTAAAATAATTGTATTTGTAGAAAAAAAAAGCGCATTTCACATTTAAAAAGCGTTTAGAAACTGTTGAGTTCCCCCTCCTCTTCCTGACAGTGGTTTGGTCCACTTCATCTCTCTGACTATGCGCACACACACACACACACAAGTCAGGTGAGTGGCTGCGACTCGGTTCTAGATGATCGCCAGTAAGGAGAGTACTTTATTCACTGTGAATAAAGCGACTATCTTTAATGTTGTTGATACAGACTCATCCATAATTTATTTGCTGTAAAAATGGTGATTGCCGATGTATTTTCCATGTGTCTGCTATATTAGCGATTGAAATATTACCTATCTAGTTAACGTTAGCGTTAGCTTGTTGCAAAGTGCAACATACTAATGTCTCAATGATAAAATACTAATACTACTAATAAAATACTATTGTCAATCACAGGCAAAGGAGAAGGAAAATATTCAGGGACAGCAGAGTAGAGCAGGGTCAGTCAGATGTACAGTGTCAGGTAAGGGGGTGAAGGGATAATGACAGAGTGTTTATTTAGATGAGCAGTTTCTTTAATGTGTTTAGAGTTGTGGCTGTTCAGCAGATGAACCTCACAGGCTCACCAGTTTATGATCTGTCGATTTAACAAGTGTAAGGTGAACAAGTTAGTTATTATGAGTTTAGAAAACATCTCTTCCTGCATTTCTTCTGCTTCAGGAGTCAGTCTGTTGACCGTACACAACATAAATAATTTGAAGAATAATCTGCTGTCATTGAACCTGAGAAAAACTTAAAACCATAATGACGCAGTCTCCATGCTGCAATACTAATGATAGAACCAAAGCTTTTAACTGTGGGGACATATCTTTAGAAGTACAGTTTGACTGTATTATTTGTGTCCCCCTCCAAAAAAATCGCTCAAGGGAAGTTTTATATTTATTGTCCCCACCTAGTGTTAAATGAAATTTACGCCCTTGATAGTGGTACATTTTCAGAATGAGCCTGGGTTATGTTATACTGTAATAATTAAATAAATAGATATGACCATTTTGATCTGAAGCTTCTGTGGATGCCTGAGACTTGTATTACATTTTTAAAACAACATAGTATGAAAACATAGTTGCATTTTTAAAAAAAATTATTCTGCGTTGGATCGTCGTAAATTTACTCAGTTTTCAAGTAAATCATTAAAATTAAATCAATAAATCATCATTTCATCATCATTTCAACTGAATATTTTCCATGTAATTACAAACTGTTGCATATTAAAAAAAAAAACTATTAATACCACGGTGTTGTTGGAAATTATGGAAATGCATTCTTTAGTACAGCCTTTGAACTGTTAGCGGAGATGAAAAACGTGGGTCACAAGAGGTGCTCTTATCTGCCAGTCCTTGAATTAGCATCATTTTACAAGCCCTGAATAAATGAACATAACCTCTTGGTGTATGTTATTGATTTTGATAAGCTAATTTCAAATCTGCATCTTGACAAATATTATCCTTACGCAATACTTTGATCTTCCATTACAAGCCAGTCACTTTCTCCAATCATTAAACCAACTGATGGTAAAAGTGATTTCCTGAAAGACCTTTTTTCTCCTGTTTCTTGGGGCTTCCACTGCGAACATTAGACAGGTGAGTTTGATGGCCGTAAATCTCAGCATAGATCTTAATGAGACATGTTTAATGTGCTTTCCTCTTCATGTGCTGGTCTGAATGAGTGCACTCGAGCAGGTTCCTCTCCGTTATCTCAAACCCACATACAGCACTTCACAATCACTGTCTTATATATCACGGTGTCCTATCAGATATTAAAGCCAGTGTAGGTGAGCAGAGAGAAAAATAAATCCCTCTCCACCTGAAGAACCATTACTGCAGAAAAAAATCCAACTCGAGCAGACATTTTCCTCTGGAAAGATACTTGAGGGAGACTCAAGTGCAAGCTCCTTTAAAACAAAATGCAAAGAAGTCACGTCTGCTTGACTAGAGTATAGATGCTAACCATTCTAGTATGCTTGTATTCGGTTGTCAGGGAGATTTAGTTGGGTTTGCTTATTTTGATGTGTGCTTGTATTTATATCCCGGTGGGGACTGCACACAGACTCGTGGGTACTTGTGTCACCATTGAGGTCCCTATGGGTAAACATACTAATTAATCACACAGCATGAAGTATTTTGAAAATACAAAAATTCTTATTGTTTGTGTTAAGGGATACATGGAATTGGATTAAGGGATACATGGAATATAAGGTTTGCTTTGTAGAAGAGGATACAGGAACGTGTGTGTGTGTGTGTGTGTGTGTGTGTGTGTGTGTGTGTGTGTGTGAATTTGTAGAATGGCATGAGTATAATGAAGTTATTACAACATCAATGTGGTTTATAAGGACATGCCCTGTGTTCTTGTAATCGCAAATGTGAAAAAAAAAGATACCTAAAGGGGTCTTTTCACATTCAAATTTTGCAAGTTGCAAGTGTTCACTTTAAAGTGCAATTTAAAGGTGTAACTGAGTAACTAGGTTAATTACCCAGCAGGCACATCCGGTTGACGTGAGAATCCAACGTCAGGACGGATCAGTGTCCAATGTCAGACGGAGGTTGGATTTTCCAATGCAACCTAAAATCAACCAAATATCAACGTCTAATGATGTTTCAGCTTGACGTTGTGTGGATGTTACCACTATGAGGTCTATCAGACGTTGGATTTTGGTTGTCATACCTGACTAATAAATGTCAGTATTTGACATCGATATGACATTGGTTTAAGATGTTGACTCGACGTTGGATTTTGCTCACTTTCCGACACAACCTAAATTTAACCAAAAATCAACATAATTTGACGTGGTAATTGGACGTCAAAATAACGTTGTCTTTAGACGCCGGCTAGACATTGAATTTTGGCCACCCGACATCACAACCTAAATCTAACCTAATATTAATGTCTTATAATGTTTTGTGCCCACTGGGTATAGCTTAACTAGTCATCTAAGGTTAATTAGGCAAGCCATTGGACAACAGTGGTTTGTTTTGTTGCCAAATGGGGGGAAATTGTTACACTAGAACTACCGAGGCTGTCATTTTGACTGTTTTTAATTTTTGTAATTTGTAGAATGGCATGAGTAAGATGAAGTTATTACAACATCAGAGTGGTTTATAAGGACATGCCATGTGTTCTTGTAATCCCAAATGTGAATAAAATGATACCTAATGGGGTCTTTTCACATTAAAAATTGTGCAAGTTGCTAGTGTTCACTTTAAAGTGCAATTTAAAGGTGTAACTGAGTAACTAGGTTAATTACCCAGCAGGCACATCTGGTTGACGTGAGAATCCAACATCAGGACGAATCAGTGTCCAATGTCAGACAGAGGTTGGATTTTCCAATGCAACCTAAAATCAACTAAATATCAACGTCTAATGATGTTTCAGCTTGACGTTGTGTGGATGTTACCACTATGAGGTCTGTCAGACCTTGGATTGTGGTTGTCATACATGACTAATGAATGTCCGTATTTGATGTCGATATGACGTTGGTTTAAGATGTTGACTCGATGTTGGATTTTGCTTACTTTCTAACACAACCTAAAATTAACCAAAAATCAACGTAATTCGATGTGGTAATTGGACGTCAAAATAACATTGTCTTTAGAAGCTGGCTAGACATTGAGTTTTGGTCACCCGACATCACAACTTAAATCTTACCTAATATTAACGTCTTATGGTGTTTTGTGCCTGCTGGGTATAGCTTAACTAGTAATTTTAGGTTAATTACGCAAGTCGTTGCACAACAGTAGTTTGTTCTGTTGCCAGTTGAGGAAAAAAATTGTTAACACTAGAACTACAGAGGCTGTCATTTTGACCGTTTTTAATTTTTGTAATTTAATGACTTTATTGAAACAAAACACACAAATATATATAATTCAAAGACTTTTTATAAAATATCTGGATATTTCCTTCTAAAATTGTTATTTTATTAAAATTACAAAACACAAGAGTTCTGATTATTTCTACGTAGAACTACCATAGTGGTCAAAATGACCGCAAGCATTTCAGTGTCTGCTACTTTTCCATGTGACTTTAAATATGCATGTCTCTGTTGCCTAGCAACTTCCTGCTAACAAAAACATAACTTTACTCCAGACGTGTCTTTCATGAATTTTCTTTTCAGTTTATCCAGCATTTGTTTTACGCAGCGGATGCCCTTCCAGCTGCAACCCATCTCTGGGAAACATCCACACACACTCATTCGCACTCACACACTTTGGACAATTTAGCTTACCCAATTCACCTATACCGCATGTCTTTGGACTTGTGGGGAAACTGGAGCACCCGGAGGAAACCCACGCAACCACGGGAAGAACATACAAACTCCACACAGAAATGCCAACTGACCCAGCCAAGGCTCGAACCACTGACCTTCTTGCTGTGAGGCGAAAGTGCTACTCACTACGCCACCGTGGCGCCCACACGTGTCTTTCAAAACGGCATATTTAGTTGCTGAGAAAAGCCTTCTCCCTGCTTGCAAAAGTGAAAATGAAAGAGACTGACTCAAGAGAAATGAGTCGGACATTCACGGATGGTCTAACATAGCCTAATTATACATTTATAGACTTTATTACTAAAAAGCTCATATTTTTATGGTGATGACGTAAGTAAATATGATGACAGACATTCAAAGCTTAATTTTATTATCTCAATAGAAGCTTTGAAAGTAAATATGGCGTGACAATATGACGTCTTGTATAAGAGAAAGGTCAGAATGACTGCTATGGTAATTCTAGTAGAAGAGGAATACTGGTAGTTCCAGTGTTAAGGGCCTAATAATATTGACCATTCATTCTCTTTTCAGCTTTTAATTAAAAAAAGTTAGAAATTCTCCACAAGAAAAACAATTTTGTCCTAAACTGTATTTTTTGACTGTCTTTTACTACTTGCCAAGTTAAAATTGCAATCACTACATTCTGTAACACTTTATTTCGATGGTCTATTTGAGTATTAGTAGACTGTCTACTTAATATCTGTTGATACTGACATTCAACAGACATTTAACTGACTATAAGAAACTTTGCAAGTACATGTAAACTTACACTAACCATAACCCCAACCCTAACCCCTGCCTTACAGTATACTTATAATCTAATGAGAATTAGTTGCAATGTAACTTCAATTCAACAAACGGACCATCAAAATAAAGTGTGACCCTACATTCATTTTCCAAGCACTAAAAAAAAAAAAAAAAAAAAAGAAGTAATTGAAGTCTTGTACTTGATAGCCAAAAATGTTCAAATAAATCCTGGGTAAAAGCTGTTCAAGTACATCAACTTTAGCAGAATCAGGAATGTCTGCGTTTGAGTGCTACTAATATTCAATCTGAGCCGTCTAAGAAATGCAGAGCGCGTAATCCTGCGGCTTGCCGTTTGATGTGAGCCGATCAGATCGAGACAAAAGCACCACTCCGTTCAAGTATCACAGCATTAAGGATTCAAGCATGAATAATGCCTGTATATGAGGTACACAAGAAGACGTGGAAAGGCTGAAAGAGAGATTATAACACAGTGGAGAAACATGAGAATAATTTTTATCACTCTTGCTCACAGAGGTCAGAAGTGTGTTCGCTGATACAGAATGAGCAAATTTGCATGCAACCCCCAATAAGAAACAAGGACTTTTCCCCTGTAAAGGCCGGAGGTGATGGTGAAGCAAAGCAGCGGCTCTTCCGAGAGTGTACTTGACGCACATACAGAAGACGTGCATTAAAATGGGCTCTACATCACAATGTCAGCCAGGTTACTCTGATAGAGGCAAGCGTGAAGATGCAACGGCAGACAATCAGCATATTCATCATTCACGCCAGACGACGGCCGGAGATCAGTGTTTCATCCATAGATTGTAAAAGCAGAAGTAATACAAGAAGATCAAAAGATCAAAACTTCAAAAAAAAAAAAAAGAAAACCCCTTCTGTCGGCTTTCCCTTGATGATTTATTTTATTTCCCTCTGATCTCAGTCTTGTCTTGGAACAGCTCACTCTGGTTTCAGCTGGGTGTTTTTTTTTGCGTTGTTGTATAAGTTTTATTTGTTATTGATTAACACCATGTCCTAACTCAGGGGTGCTCAACCCTATTTCTGGAGATCTGTCTTCCTGCAGAATTTAGCTCCAACCCTAATCAAACACAACTAAACCAACTTGAAGAAGCACATGGTAATTAAAATCAAGTGTGTTTGATCAAGGTTGCAGCTGAAATCTGCAGGAAGGTAGATCTCCAGGAACAGGGTTGGGCACCCATGTCCTAACTACATGCGAAACAAAACTGCAATGCATGATAAAAGGCGTTTTTGTCCTAACCATCCACAACAGTGATGTCTAATCAGAATCAGAATCAGTTTTATTGCCAAGTGTGCTTCACACACAAAAGGAATTTGCTTTGGCTACAGAAGCTTCCAGTGTACATAAAGTGACAAGTGACAACACAGAATAAATATTAAAAAAAGAAGACGATAGACATTAAACAGAGATGCAGTCAGTCCAACGATCTGGATGTTGAAATGTATGTACAGATTTGTTATAAATATACAGGTTATAAGGTGCTGTGTACAAATGCGTAAGGAGAAGTATTGTTTATTGTTATAAGGTGCTGTGTACAAATGCATAAGGAGAAGTATTGCATTGTATATTATTATAAGGTGCTGTGTACAAGTGCGTATGAGAAAGTATTGCACGTTTATTGCACAATAGGAAAAATATTAACTGTTTATGAGGTAGATAGCCTGAGGAAAGAAACCTTTTTCCTGTGTCTGGCTGTTTTTGTGCTCGGTGCTCTGTAGCGCCGTCCAGACGGTAGCAGTTCAAACAGGAAGTGTGCTGGGTGCGAGACGTCCAGGGTGATTTTGCGAGCCCTTTTACATTTCTATTTCAGAAATGTATTGTATTTCTGCAACGCCACAGTAGAATAACAGACTAAAGGCACACTGTGCGATTTTATTTATTATTTATTTTTATTTATTTATTTAATCCTGAACGATTGTGGTATGTCAGACAGCACGAACATGGCTCACGTCGCACTGCAAGATCTCAGCTATCATCAAGTCAGACTGAATGACAATAAAGATGCGCCAAACACGAAAGCAAATGCCCCGGAGCTTGACGTCATCCACCTGTGACACTTTCCCTATCCCGCATTCTGAAATGATTCCTCACAGCAAATGTAAAAAACTGTAGCAGCAATTTTGTGCACAGCACGCCTCAATAATAAATCCAGGAAGAAGAAAAGCTGTTTTGACATTTACCTGCGGTCATTTAAATTGTCGCATGGATTGCGTCATCAAATTCAGTGCTTCTATTGGTTCTTGGATTGATGCTCATCGCAGCTGTTGTCACACTGCAGGAAATGTCTGAAAACTTCTGACATTGGCAGAACTTCATCAGAGGAAAAATCTGATCGCAACGAGCATTAAGCGGCTGTCTGTGAACATGTCAAACCAAAGATCACAGATTTTAGCTTAGGATTTCAGGAATCTCTTAGGATTTCCCAAATTTGTCTCAGATGACACAATTGTGGCTGAAATCTAACAGTGTGAGCAGGGCTTTAGCTACTATGATAATGATCACTTCATACAGTATGCTGATTATGTGCTTTAATCAGAGTTAAATGCTACTAAAGTGTGTTTTATGTGACATTTATTGCCATGCTGAAAATGGAAGTCAAATCTTGAAAATAAAATAACTAGCAAGCATATTTTGAAAATGAACGTTAGAGCATGTGACAAACCAGAAAACATCAGACACTCAGCATGTCCTTTTAATATTGTTAAAGAGATATTCGATTATAAACCTTAAGTGTTCTCTTTAAGTGAACTATTTTGAACTTCTGAATGGGCCTTTCTGTTTTCTGTTGTGTTAATGTATGTCTGGTGTGCACAGACAAATTGCTTGTTGCTGGCATCTTGTTGTGCATATCTTTAAACTGTGAGGGAAACCTGGAGGAAACCCACGTAAACACGGGGAGATCATTCAAGCTCCAAACAGAAATGCCGACTCAAACCAGTGACCTTCTTGCTTGCTCGCTTGCTTCAATTGCATTAAATATAATCTTTTATTTTTTTGGACACTCTGAAACTCTTAATGAGCTGTTAATGCTTGAAGTTTATTATCCTTATCTGATGTTTTGCCATTTCAGTTTAATTCTGTATAAACTGATTCAATTTTTTGAACTTTGAATAGTATGTAAATAAATTATACACAGAGGAAGACATGATTATTCCACTGTGTGTAATTATTCCTGTGAGTTTTATATTTCCCAAGTGGTGTTTTAAATGGAAAAGGACACATTTTTAAACATAATAGCTCCAACAACAAATTTCTTTTGTTTTTGCCATGATGACAGTATGTGATGTTTTACTGCTCAGCAGAAACACGTCATAAGACAATAATGTTAGGTTAGATTTAGGTCACTACATGTCTAAGGACATTGTTATTTTGACGTCCAATAAGGATGTGAAGTGACGTTGATATTTTGTTGATTTATGTTGTGTTGGAAAGGGCCCAAAACCCAACATCGAGCCAACATCTTAAACCAACGTCATATTGACATCAAATACTGACTTTTATTCGTCAGGTATGGCAACAAAAATTCAACGTCTGATAGACGTCATATTGGTGACGTCCACACAACGTCAACCTGTAACATCATTATACATTGATATTTAGTTGTTTTTAGGTTGCGTTAGAAAGTAACCAAAATACAACGTCTATCCGAAGTTGGACATTGATGTCGGCCTGATGCTGGGTTCTGACGTGAACCTGATTTTCATTTCCAAACCAAATGCAATGTCCCACAACGTTGTGCTACAACGTCAATCTGAAGTCATGTTGATATCCTGTGCCTGATGGGTAGTTATTTTGCAAGATATTGGTATTCCGCCTAAAGTGCAATTTATTGGATTACCAGGTTACTTAGGTTAAACACTGCATGTTTTGGATGTCTCCTTTGTCTGTCATGCCTATTACAGGTCTTTTAGTCTCAGTAATGAGCTGATGATCTGAATCAGGTGTGTTTGCACACCCGAGGCACAGAAAATGTGCAGAGCTGGTGGTCCTCCAGGAACCTGGTTGAGAAACAGTGCTGTAACCAACCAATTAAATTCTAAATGAGGGCTGATAATATTGACTTTAGCAGTTGATGTTTTAATTTTTTTTATACTATTCCAGCCTAACTGAAATAAAGACGTAAAAGACAAATATCATAAGAAATACTGTGGAAAAATTACCTTCCTCTATTATACATTACTTAGGAAATATAACAAAAATAAAAATTGATTTATTTAAGGATTTTGTCTTCAACTATATATTAAATAAAGTACTTATGCATTCAAAGTTCTGCTGATAGATCACAGGTCTCACGGATCTTCACTTTCTTCTCAGACTTATATAAAATATATGCTCTTCAGGGCTTTCTCTCTGTCATTTGAACATACAGGCCCAACACAGCCTCGCAAACGCAGCCCCAGTCCGGCGCTACTTACATTAAAAAGCCAACCAACCATGTCTATTTGACCTCACCCTTGAGCTAAGAACATACTAAAGGGAGCAAAGCAAGAAAAACACGAGCTGTCCGCTTTTCTTTTATTTAGCGCTGGGAGGAGAAATATGACTCTATAAAAGCAGAAGGATCTGCAGAACTGAGCGCTGCTGTGATGGGGTGATGCATTGGGCTCGTCTGCCCGGCGACAGTGACATATTGTGTGGCTCTCTGAGACTCAGGCCAGGCAGGTGTATGACAAATTGCACAGCCAATCAGGGAACATCTGTTATTCATCATACCTCCACGCCCCTGGCGCTGCCCGTGAGCTCCACCTGCAGCAAGACACCCGGCAGCACCAGTCAGGTCTGAAGACAATGACGGTTTAACCTGAGTAATGGGCCAAAAAGACACAAGACATCAGTGCTCGCAGATGACCCTCTAAGTTCACCATGTTTAAAGTCTGCATGATTTTTTATTTTTTTTGGGATTGTGACGTGGTTCCTAGAGAATTGGAATATTAAATGAGAAAACAGTGGGCACGGCTGATTGGATGTAGTAAAGTAAACCACTGATTCAGAAAGATGGAGGAAAAGGATTTGGGGAAGTTATTACAACCTAATGGACACCTCCTCCTTGCCATTTCTATTTGCTGTCAAAACTGACCAACCCAGACTCATTCTGAAAACGTACCCGATATACATTTCTGGAAAGGGCCAAATATATCCCAGGAAATAATTTATTTATTTTTTTCAGCAGTTTTTGTTTTCGCAATGTCACCTAAAGCCGCTTTGATAGATGTCATATTACAACGTCCACACAACGTCAACCTGTAACATTATTAGACATTGATATTTGGTTGTTTTTAGGTTGCGTTAGAAAGTAACCAAAATGCAACTTCTGTCCCACGTTGGACAATGATATTGGCCTGATGTTGGGTTCTGACATGAACCTGATTTTCATTTCCAATGACGGTTTAACCTGAGTAATAGGCCAAAAAGACACGACAGGACATCACTGTGTATAATTATTCCTGTGAGTTTTATATTTCCCAAGTGGTGTTTTAAATGGAAAATGACACATTTTTAAACATAATAGCTCCAACAACAAATTTCTTTTGTTTTTGCCATGATGACAGTATGTGATGTTTTACTGCTCAGCAGACACACGTCGTAAGACAATAATATTAGGTTAGATTTAGGTCACCAGCGACTAAGGCCATTGTTATTTTGACGTCCAATAAGGATGTGAAGTGGCGTTGATATTTTGTTGATTTTATGTTGTGTTGGAAAGGGCCCAAAACCCAACATCGAGCCAACATCTTAAACCAACGTCATATTGACATCAAATACTGACGTTTATTCGTCAGGTATGGCAACCAAAATTCAACATCTGATAGACGTCATATTGGTGACGTCCACACAACGTCAACCTGTAACATCATTAGACATTGATATTTAGTTGTTTTTAGATTGCATTAGAAAGTAACCAAACTACAGTTTCTGTCTGACGTTGGACAATGATATTGGCCTGATGTTGGGTTCTGACGTGAACCTGATTTTCATTTCCAATGACGGTTTAACCTGAGTAATGGGCCAAAAAGACACGGCAGGACATCAGTGCTCGCAGAGGACCCTCTTAGTTTACCATGTTTAAAGTCTGCATGATTTTTTTATATTTTTCTTGTATTGTGACATGGTAGAGAAATGGAATATTAAATGAGAAAACAGTGGGCGTGGCTGATTGGATTTAGTAAAGTAGACGATTGATTCAGAAAGATGGTGGGAAAGGATTTGGGGAAGTTATTACAACCTAACAGTCACTTCCTCTTTGCCATTTCTATTTGTTGTCAAAACAGACCAACTCAGACTCATTCTGAAAACGTACCCCATATACATTTCTGAAGAGTGCCAAATATATCCCAGGAGATATGTTTTTAATTTATTTTTTTTTTGCAGTTTTTGTTTTCGCAAATTCACCAAAAGTTGCTGTATACACTTTTTGAGATCTCAAATCTCTCTCGTAAGTGCCATTTGCACCTGCTGTTCTTGCATAAATCCTCCAGAGGCTGCTGTCAAATGACTGACTGACTGACTGACTAACTGACTGACCGATCGACAGACTCACCCTCCTCAGTCCCTAAACCCAACCAATAATGTTTTCAATTGACATGCCCACCCATTTCTCTAAACCCAACTGACAGTGTTTTCAAAAGGAATGCAGAAAAAGAAAAGCCCTCGTCTGATTTTTTTTTTACCACGTTTTCAGATTTTACCACATTCTCACCCTGTTATTTACTTGTTAATTTTTTTTTTTGGCTTCTGTTTTTGTCTTACCCACTTTCTGGTACTGTTCTTTGCCAGACTCGAACCCCATTGTCGTGGTCACCTTTTCTCTGCGTCTCAAGCCTACTGATGTACATGGTGAGCTACTGGACAAAATTATAACAGCGGGAAAGCTGTCTATATGGAGGTAAGTGGTCAGTTTGTAAGCACAAAAAGGAACGCCATCATACTGTACTGCCCCGTAGTTTTAAAGACGAAATGTAGCCATATGTACTTCTGGCTACTTAATTCGCGATCTCCAGAAACTATGGAAAATATATTGCTACGTGTTGCTACGTTTTTTAGAATGAGCCTATGTTCTAATGGACATTTGGAGAGGCGTGGTCAAGTATGTGAGGTATTGCCACGCCAATACCTCACACAGACATAATCTAAAAATTTAATTTCATTTATTAAGATTTTAATTAAAGATTAGAAGGGCAAACCTTTTTTTTTCTTAATGACATGCACAGATGAATTGTTCACCACAAAACTAGCAATGTGAGCTAACAAATTTGATATGTTAGATTTGATTTCATGCGTACTTTAGAGATGGGTGGTTACAATGTCCGGCAAACTGCACCACCACAGCTCAAAACCGAACAATTAAAATTAAATAACTACAACATTGAGTTTTTCAACAATGTAACCAATCCCCTAACACAGGCTTAATAGAAAATATGATATTTTAATTTAACTACTGTAATAGTAATTTAAACACAGCGGTTTAAACGGCAGTATGGCCGAAGGACTATAAACATTATCAGCATGATGGTTTTAAACTACATTTCTAGTCAAGCCACTTTATGCGGTCTTATACCAAAGATGGAAATAACTACAGTTATATGAGCTGTTTCTGTGGGAGAGCATTGCTATTACGTGGTATATTGCATTGCAATATGGAGCAATTTTGTGTTAAGGTTAAATCAGAAGAATACTTAAAAGATAAATGATTTAATACTAATATTTTGTTATAGAGTTACTCTGAATTCGTTGCAAAATAATTGCATGAAATGATTAATCATATCACATTAATTGAACCCAGATTAAGCATAAAAATTTACCTGCGAGACACATTTTTTAAAATTACATTACATTACCACAGTTTTTTCAGAAAACTATTAAGCGAACCTACATTTTATTTTTCTAATGTGGTTCCATTTTAATCTTTTTGTTTTCTGAATACATTATTATTTTTGTAACATTAGTTTATTGAATATTCATAAAGTTATACCACATGTTCTTTGATTTACAGCAGGGAAAATAAGTGTTGAACACTTCACCATTTTTCTCAGAAAACATATTTCTAAAGGTGCTGTTGGCTTGAAATTTTCACCAGATGTTGATAACAACCAAAATAATACAAAACAAATGAGTTCATAATTGAAGTTATAAGTAATAAGATAAAATACTGTAACACAGGGAAAAAGGATTGAAGACATAAAGAAGGCGTAGAAAGGCAGTGAAAGCCCAGACAGCAGCTGAAATCTCTCAGTAGTTCTTCTGCAACTCTCTGCCCTTCGTTAGTGTAAGTTAACATTAGCTTCTTCAGTCCAACATCTGCATTACCAGGATGATGAAGATTAAACCAGGCTGGATATTTCAGCAAGATTAAAGAATTAAATTGATTTCAGTAGTTCAGTACTTCTCCTTGTGTCTTTTCATTGGTATTACACATAACTAATTTTTCTGATTTTTTACTTTGTTTTAAACGTATACTTGTATTGTTTGGGTTTTTACCAAAAATCTGGTTCAATTCCATGTCAACAGCCTTTTTAAATATTATTCCCTGGAAAAAATGCGCTTATTTTCCCCGCTGTAATTGTTTTATGAATGTTTTCAATTATTCCAAGTACTGGTTTGTGGTTGGAAGGGTATCCGCTACACAAAAAAAACATATGCTGGAATAGTTGGCAGTTCATTCCACTGTGGCAACCTCTGATAAATCAGCGACTAAGCTGAAGGAAAATGAATGTTTTCAATTACAGCACCAATAAGAATATAATTCCATAAACCCACATTTAATCATTGTTTAGCGAAATTGTTAAAAAAAATCACAAACTGTTTTTTAAAAATAAAGTCTGACTGACAATGATTGACTGCTCGTTCTATGGCGGTTTAATTAAAACAACATACAAACACTTTTATGGGGAATTCTAGCATGGTATGTTGGGTATTGAACTGAGGGAGGGTTGCCAGTATGTGTGCTGAATCTTTTGTATGCCATGGTCTTTTCTATCAACGCATCTTTATGGATTCATTCCGTCTTTGGCTTCCTTTCAACCAAATTCAATTGACTTCAGTTGACACCTCATGGCTGCACATTTCCAATCCCCCTGGGGAAGCTGAACCCATTTGTTTCACATTTGGTGTCAAGGCAAAAAAATGTAGCTCTGTAATATTTCATATCAGAAAAAAAAGAGAGGAGCCTTGGTTTATTCAGTGGGATTTTATTTGATTCTGTGTGGATTCTTAGAAGATCCTTTGATCCTCTTAGATTCCTTTAGAATTGCTTCCAAAATTCATATAGGAATTCCACTGGGAATTCTGTTCAGATCTTTGAGGATTTTTAGACCAGCATATCGCACATTTTATCAGGATCAGAAAATGATTAAAGACTGCATTATGCAGGAGACTTTAATAATTAATTACAAGAACTGTATGTAGATGTATGTAGAACTGTAGGTAGATGGTGGCTTAGTGGTAGGTGCTGTCATCTCACAGCAAGAAAGTCACTGATTCGAGTCCAGGCTGAGCCAGTTGGTCTTTTTGTGTGGCGTTTGCATGTTCTCCCCTTGTCGGCGTGGGTTTCCTCCGGGTGCTTCGGTTTCCCCCACAGTCCAAAGACATGCACTGTAGGTGAATTGGATGAACTAAATTGGTTATAGTGTGTGAATGAGTGTGTATGGGTGTTTCCCAGTGCTGGGTTGTGGCTGGAAGGGCATCCGCTGTGTGAAACATATGCTGGATAAGTTGGCGGTTCATTCCGGTGTGACAACCCCCTAATGAAAAAGGGAGTATAAATGAATGAATGAACTTTATGTGAAATTTAAAAGTTGTTGTTATTAGCGACACCAGTGGTCATTAGGGGAACTGCAGTCAATACAGTAAAAAAATGTCATCAATTCAATATTGGTTTATTATTATTACACTAAAGAGTTTACCAAAGTGTATTTAACACTGTAGACTACATATATCTGCAATGTAAAAAATGTCTGTTAATTAACCATATCCGTAATTTGTGATTCACAAGTGTTTTCTGTTTATTTACTGTTGTGAATTGCATTATGGGATGTTGATCTCTGTCGACTTTTGATGTTGAAATTTCAACTCTACAGTTTAACAAAGTGACTTTTATTGACATTTATTAGTTTGAAACAATATAATGTATAAGAAATAGTATATAGAGATGAGTAGAGCTGGGCGATTTTGCATAAAAAATATCTTGAAATCATATCACTTGGTATCGATAGTCATTGAACATTTTTTTAAAATAATTATTGAGGTGTATTAGGATTTTATGGCTGTGATGCACAAGAAAAGAAACCAAAAGCCTCTCTGGCGACATCCTTACATCCTTTTTATTTATAGTCTCCTCACTGCTGCTATACGGCACTCATTTTTGCATGTGTTGTTATTCTGACGCTGAAGTGACAAGCGCGAGTGTGTGGTTTCCTTCACCTATTTCAAAGTGCTTTGCACTCTTGCTCCCCTGCCGTCTCTCGTAACTAGGCCACCATCTACTGTTTTCTCAAACCTCAAACGGACAAACCATTGCTGCTGCTCTGATACAAGTTTATGGAGAAAAGTAAAAAGCACTGTTGTGTTTGTTGGAGCTAATTAGTCTACCGTTATTTCTGAAATGTGTATATTCCATACAAAATATGAAGCAGATTGATTAGTTCTGCATACATGAATCGCAATGCGCTCGCAGCATTTTGAAAAGTTCAGATGTTTTTGAACTAGGTGTACTTGAAAAAATGTGCTTGCGTCACGTGTATGCTGCTTGCATAACATCTGCGCGTCGTGCCTCTATTGAAAATAACAAACTTACACCCTAAGCTTATTGATACTGGTACTTTTTTATCGTCATTGACAATAGTGTACAGTCAATAAATACAGATACCGATTTTATCGCCCAGCTCTAGAGATAAGTCTCTAAAATAACAGAAAATGTACTGGCAGTTTATTACATGGTTTTTATAATATACAACATCAACCCAGACACTGTGTCACTTTAAACCAGGGATGTCCAAGCTCGGTCCTGGAGGGCCAGTGTCCTGCAAAGTGTCCTGCAAAGTTCCAACCCCAATCAGACACACCTGGGCTAGCTAAACAAGCTCTTACTAGGCTTTCTAGAAACCTTTTGAGGCAAGTTGGAGCTAAAATGTGCAGGACACCGGCCCTCCAGGACCAAGTTTGGACACCTCTGCTTTAAACTATTAAATATGTTAATAAAAGTCACTATTTTAACTTGTCATGGTTAAAAGTAGATGGAAGAAAGATTAAGGACCCATAATGCAATTATATAGTCAAGCACAAAGTTTAGTTTTTTTTCAGTGTGTATATGTTAGACTTTCAAGATGCATTGACAAACCAGTGAAAAATAGCTCCTCTGGCATTTAGAAAAACACAATAAAACTTGAATATTGTATTTAGCAATAATTTTAGCTCTTATATAATAGAAGAGAGGCTCACAACCTTTTGTTTTCTGGCCAAAACTCCCCTTCACATAAAAATCTGTTACAGGCTTTCATAGAAAAATTATGAAGCCTGGAAAGGTCTTGTGTTTTAAGTGTTGCGACAAGCTGTTCACACTTAAAAGTGGCAGTTAAAAAGTGATTAATACATGAAAACTATTACAAATTACCCCCTATTTATACAGTAGTCGATATGCGTGCTGTTTCAGTGAGGGTTATGCTTTACGTTGTGTAGCCTATTGTAATGTAAGCGACATCAAGGCAAGGCAAGTTTATTTTTATTGTATATTTCATACACAGTGGCAATTCAAAGTGCTTTACATAAACAGGAATGAAGGAAACATAAAAACAAATAATTAAAATGATTAAAAAAACAAATTGAAACAGATTAAAATGTGTTAAAACAGGTTTTAAGAGAATGAAAAAAAAGAAAGACATAATAGTGGGATCTGTCGGACATACAGTAGCACAGTGCTCATTCAGTAAAGGCACAGCTAAACAGATGTGTTTTCAGTCTTGATTTGAATGTGTTGGAGCACATCTGATCATTTCTGGAAGCTGATTCCAGCAGCGGGGGGGGTGTAGAAGCTGAAGGCGGATTCACCCTGCTTTGACTGAACTCTTGGAATTTGCAATTTGTTTGATCCTAAAGATCCGAGTGATCTGTTAGGTTTGTATTCAGTGAGCATATCTGTAATGTATTGAGGTACTAGTCCATTTAGGGATTTATAGACAAGTAATAATACTTTAAAATCTATTCTGAATGTAACTGGGAGCCAGTGTAAAGACCTGAGGACAGGTGTGATGTGCTCTGATTTCCTGGTTCTGGTCAGAATCCTGGCCGCAGCATTCTGGATGAGCTGCAACTGTCTGACTGTCTTTTTGGGAAGGCCTGTGAGAAGGCCGTGTCAGTAATCCACCCTGCTGCTGATAAAAGCATGAACAAGTTTCTCCAAGTCCTCACTGGAAACAAAGCATCTAATTCTTGCAATGTTTTTGAGATGATAGTATGCTGATTTACTAACTGCTTTGACATGACTACTGAAACTCATATCTGACTCCAGAATCACACCAAGATGCTTGTTTTCTCTCAATGTTAAATTAAAATGATAGTACACCCAAAAATGTAAGTTTACTTACCATTTACTCTCCCTCAAGTGGTTCCAAACCTTTAAGATTCATACGTTTTAAGTCATGTGACCAATTCAGCTAAAATGGTGGATGACATTATACAGCAGTTGCTTTGGAAGGTTTATGTCAGTTTGAAAAAGCTCCAGACTGCTTTTTAGAATGTTTACCCAAAGCTGTTTTGGCATCTGTCCATCCTCACTTGCTTTTTTAAATGTATACTTCTGTGCTACTTGAAGCAATATCTCCACCTCGATGTCAGTCCATTAATAAACTCAACATACACTCACCGGCCACTTAATTACACCTAATAAACACCAGTAGTGCTGATCTACTGGGATTTTCATGCACAACCATCTCTAGCATTTATAGAGAATGGTCAGAAAAAGAGAAAATGTTCTGTGGGCACAAATGTCTAGTTGATGTCAGAGGTCAGAGGAGAATGGCTAGTCTGGTTCGAGCTGAAAGGCGACAGTAACCCAAATAACCACACCTCGGTTACAACCGTGGTATGCACAAGAGCATATCTGAACGCACAACATATCCAACCTTGGAAGATGGAAAAAATTTGGTTTCTCTAATGAGTCTTGATTTTTGCGGCGACATTCGCAAAGTAGAGTCAGAATTTAACATCAGCAACATGAAAGCATGGATCCATCCTGCCTTGTATTAACTGCTCAGGCTGGTGGTGGTGGTGTAATGGTGTGGGGGCATATTGGGAATCTTAAGCCCCATAGGTACCAATTAAGCATTGTGTCAATGCCTACCTGAGTATTGTTGCTATTCATGCCCATCATTTTATTACCACAGTGTACCCATCTTCTGATGGCTACCTCCAGCAGGATAACACACCATGTCATAAAGCACAAATCATCTCAGACTGGTTTCTTGAACATGACAATGAGTTCACTGTACTCAAATGCCCTCCACAGTTACCAGATCTCAATCCAATAGACCACATTTGGGATGTGGTGGAACGGGAGATTAGCATCATGGATGTGCAGCTGACAAATCTGCAGCATCTGTGTGATGCTATCTTGTCAATGTGAGCCAAAATCACTGAGGAATATTTCCAGTATCTTGTTGAATCTGTGCCATGAAGGATTAAGGCAGCTCTGAAGGAAAAAGGCGGTCCAACCCAGTACTAGTAAGGTGTACCTAATAAAGTGGCCGGTGAGTGTATTGGGACATTGATTCAGTATATGGAAAGTATCTAATTGCCAGGCAGCAATTATGCAGCTCAAAGTGTCTTATATGTTGTTTTAACATATGCGGAGTAAAGGAAGGAGAACGTTTTCAATCATTACAGCTTTTGGAATTTCAGGGATTAGTGTTGAGTGGTGAGTGGGCTTGTCAAACCACCTGTAGAAACACTCATGTTCTAGCACTTAATTCTCTGAGCACAAACAGTTGTATAATTAGCACTTCTTGTGTGTATTGCCTCTTCTTGTTGAATCACTGAATTCCTCCTCAGTTGTAAGTCGCTGTTGACAGAAGCGTAAAATAACATAGTAAACATCATAGTCTTAATCTTTGTCACACAAAGTTCAAAGCTAGTATATATTACCAAATAAAATCACAGTTTAGGAAACTACTTTATACAGTAACTGGGACAGTTTTTGAGCACATGCAGAAAGAGGCAAACGGGTTCATGCACAGTGTAGGCGGTTACATGAGCTCACCTCATCACAGATTCATTTTAATGAGTAACTGAACCAAAATCAGTCAGCATGTGACTCATTTTGTGTGAGGTTGCGATGGTTCATCAACATTTCCCCACTTCTGTTTACCCCGTCATCCGCCTGCGTGCCTCCAGCGCTCCACACCAGCCACGTCTCAATACTTGAAGTCAGTTTAGTTTGAGTTAAAACCACCATCGGAAATCAGGCAAGATTTCAGCAGCGATACAATCACATTGATGCGTAAACACAGGAAACTCTGTTCTGAGCTGAACTCGATCACAATATCCAATTCTGTCTCTTATTCTGCTGAAAAAGCATAAATATTTTACTCTTAACTGCCATGTTGTTCAATTATTCAGTATGATGCATGCGGTACTCCTGGAGCTTCAAGAGATGTTTTTGACATCACTTATTTTAATATGAGACATGCTATCTATTGAAATAAAAAAACAGACTGGTTCTATGGCTTAAAAGAGTCAATATGTAAGAATTTGCATGAATAAATCGCTTTTTACTGCGATTGTGTGAACAGCATGTAAAGAACGATACTTTTGCAGACGTCCAAGGTTACTTATGAAAACCTATAGACTAGTTTTTATGCGAATGGCAGGGAAAATAGAAACATTAAATTGCTTATGCGGCTTATTTAAAAAGACTATGATTATGACTATCTGAGACCCACAGACTTCATATTTGAACACTTTTATGCTGGATTACGAAAGTCTTTCCTTCAAGAGTTCGCACTTAGCTGATGATTGAAAATAAAGCGTATTTGACATGCTGTCTCAGGAGAGAGCCCTGAGCTCAGAATATCCTTGAGCCAGGGGCTCCCTCTCGTTTGAAGGGCGAGAGGAGAATTTGAGCTCAGGTAAGTCTCGAGAACTCCCCCCACTTGTGAACTTGCTGAGATGTATCTAGCCGCCTTTCCACTGCACATGACATTTGGACACGACTGTTGGAATACGCCCCCTTGTGGCAGTCGCACAGTATTTTCAGTGTTGTCGGGCACCATGGGGAACGCTGATTCTCGCAGTGTCCGAAATACAGGATTCTCGCAGTGTCCGAACTAAAGAAGTGCAAGAGCCTTTATTCTCTATGTGTTCACCATGGTTGAATGAATTAATTAATAAATGAATTCTGAAATAATATTTTTATTACTCATTTATGAATGGAAATGTTTTTTTACAGACTTTTTCTGATTAAAAAAAATATATATATATATTTTCGTTAAAAAATTAATGAGAAACTGTTTCTCATCTCGCGCGCATGGACCTGCTTGGACAACACTGAAATACATCTCTCCCGGTCGGCCGGTTGCATACGGTCTAGTCGTAGGAGTTCAAATATTTCAACAGATCCGCAGCTCAAATCGGATCTGAATTTCCAGAATACGGAGATGATCGGAACTCCACGCACCTCCCAGACTTCTCTCCATTGGAAATGAATGACTTCCGGTCTGTCGTTTGTCGTGTGCAGTGAAAAGGCAGCTTCTGACTAGAGTTGCCTTAAGATGCTATTTTAAAGTAGTCAATTTACTTATGTTGTATGTTTTTGGACGGTGGGAGGAAACCGGGGAACCAGGGGAAAACCCACGCGAACACGGGGAGAACATGCAAACTCCACACAGAAACGCTGACTGGCTTGGAGAGGGGCCGAACCAGCGGCGTTCTTGCTGTGAGGCAACAGTGCTAACTGCTGGGCCGCCGTGCTGCCTTATCAGAGAAGGGGCGGAGTTGGGGTGAAAGGGGGGATACTTCAAGATGTAGATGACTGGAGTAGAAAGCTCTGGTAATTTAAAGTGTGTCATGATTCGTCTGATTGGTGCAATACGGGCAGCTAATGTGGTACCAACTGTGTTCAATCATAAGCACAGGATTCCCTTGAAATTAGTTTAAAAAATAAACCCCACTTAATGTTTGAAATCGATCTGGAATTGTTTGAAAAATTCAAAACAGGGCACGTATTTAGCATAAAATAGAAATTAATGTGGATATAAATTGTTTCTACAAAATCGTCTGTAAATTCATACAGCACGTTTTGTTAATGTAAACTCAAAAATAGGTCACTCCAGGATATTAGCCTACTGTTTCAAAGCAAACATGTTAAAGTCAAAAAGCCGTTGTCTCATAAAGTGATAAGCAACAAGAGCAGAATCCTCGTCTTCATGGAAATCTGTTCAAAAGCAGCCTCTAGTCTCCCTCCTTGCAGTTCGTGCTGTTACACTTTGCTAAGGTTACAAACTGTGTTGCTACTAGCACGAATTAGCATGTTTTAACCCATTGGCTGAAGCAATTTTTAGAGTATATGTTCATCTGCAACAACGTAGGCTCATTCTGAAAATCAATCGGTGCTTTTGAATACACTAAAGGTTGGGTTTAGGAATGGAGGAGGGTGGGTCAGTTGATCGATCAGTCAGTCAGT
Source organism: Danio albolineatus (assembly GCA_903798035.1). Classification (NCBI taxonomy): domain Eukaryota; kingdom Metazoa; phylum Chordata; class Actinopteri; order Cypriniformes; family Danionidae; genus Danio; species Danio albolineatus. The sequence goes on from CAIGQQ010037820.1 coordinate 12,714,009, forward strand.
CAGTTGTTCAGTCAGTCTACAGCAGCCTCTGATGGATTTATGTGAGTGGCACTCGAGAGAGATATTTAAGATCTCAAAAAGTGCACTCAGGGCCTGGTGGTGGTGGATTCACGAAAATACAAAACTGCAAAAAAAAAAAAAGAAAAGAAAACATAGCTCCTGGTATATATTAGGTGCTCTCCAGATATGTATATAGTGGTACGTTTTCAGAATGTGCCTGGGTTGTTGTAATGAGAAGGGACGCTGACAACGGAGTTCAGGATCCGAATGCAAGTTTATTATGAGAATGGTATGAGAAACCGGTGTGTGTGTGCGGTACATGCTGGAAGTTGTAATTCGTATATGTGGCGGATTTGTATCTCTCTAGTGACCTGCAGTAGTTAGATCACTGTTGACTTTAACAGTTAATCTGAAATGCATCTCTTTTTGAATGTTAAATAGATAGATACAAATATTTCTTTATGATTTACAGCAGTATCAACAGATATTAAGCAGACGGTCTACTAATACTCAAATGGACCATCAAAATACAGTGTTACCAAAAGTCTTGCACTAAAAGAGCTTGCACACGCTTGGACTATATCCAAAAGGGGATGATTATCGTAGATCATTATACTGACAAATTTTCCATCATTTATTCATGTGCAATCTTTTCTATAGTGGGTAGTACACACCCCACAACAGAACCTGCCCTTTTTATAAGCTTATTTAATTAATTAATTTTTTCCCTTCTTCAGCAGTCCCCCTCCCCAGCAGGTTACAGCATAGAGAATCACAGAAGACACCACAGAATCATAAAATGTCTTTAACAGTGTCTGACACACACCAAAGGACCTCAGTCGTCTTAACCAATGAATGCGACTCTGACCCTTCTTATACACCTTAAGTGGTGACATGTGAAATACTGTTTCCAGGTCTAAGCCGCTACTCATTTGAATTGAGAAAATAGTCGTTTATGACCACTATTAAGTCATATCACACATTAAATTGAATTTTATAGAAAATCATGGTGTATATGTCAGTCTCTGGTCTTAATGCGTCACCAATATTTCAACAATTTATAAAAAAATTAATCTGATATTAGGCATAGATATATATATTGCGATCAGGACTTTCGAAGCAATTACATTGCTTTAAAAACGTTTATTATCACCATTTGTTGAGTCTTCACATACAGATAAAAATAAAAATAAACTTGCGGGACTTAGGCTAATTTATGTCCTGCCGCAAAATTACTTTTATTATAATTTTAGTAATCTGCTTGAGGTACAGTTGGTCTGTTTATTTTTATGCTTTTGATGAAGTTGCATTCGAGCTCTTTAGACCATGGACATTTCTCCATGTTTCACTGGTAATGTCTTTAAGTAAAAAAACATTTAGGCCTATTTAATTATTCAATTAATATTTATGAACAATAATTGAGACATAAAATTAGATAGTAAAATACAACGAAAATGAAAATGTAAATATTTAGTAACTGTCTTAGTCACTTTAAATATCAAACACTGTATATCTCTCTATTTTTAGGCTAAAACACTGCTTTATATATTTATTTATTTAGGCCTATTTGTATGTGTGTTTGTACCTACTTTCATTTTAGTTGTCGTTTATTTTAGTGGTCTTTTGTTTCTTTAATTTTACCTTTTCCAAAATAAATCTTCATTTCATTTAACACATTTACAATAATGATAAAGCTTTTAAGAAGTTTTTAATGATTAATGAAGCAATTATAATGTTTTGTCCTATTATTTCATCTTCATAAGTAGCGGGGTATTTACAGCTACTGTATATTTCTGCCCGTTCGCATCCCGTCCCCTTGTGCCCCCTTGCGGCCTAGTCGTAAACTGCGGTCATCCCTTAAAACACGTTCTCCCGCGGCGGCTGTACAAGCCGCGGCGGTAATGTCCATATTTAAATAGTACCTACTGTAGAGCTTGGACATGGAAGCCGCTTCGCATGGCATTACACTTATCAAGTCCAGGCTTAGTATTCTAGCATCATTACATATATACTTTTCTCACCCTCACATGTTTAAAGCAGCTGTTAAAACATATACTCTATTACAGTTAAATTTTTAAAAACATGCCCTAAATTTTATCTATTTGGACAAACAAACATACAGTCAAGGCAAACCAGCCACCAATAGTTACAGACCTGTGTTTAGCCTAGGGGTTAAGAGGTATAGAGTACGCAGTGAAATAAACAAACATTTCTTCAGTTCAAGCACCTTCAAATGCATTTCAAGAAACTCAGCTTCCATTTATTTATAAGGGTGGAAAAAAAGGAAAGCTGCATGCAACGGGAGAAACAAGGCCAAAATAAAAAAAACAAAACAAAACTAACTTGCAGTGAAAGCCTATTGACCTGACAATAAAAGACAAATGAAACAACAGAAGTCCTGGTTCTCTAACTATATAAAAAACAGGACACAACTTGCAGTAATTTATACACAAACAGAAGAGATGTTGATGTAACCAGCTCTGTGGATAAAATTATGAGTCTAACATCGAAAGTAAACAAAACAGATGCAACTGGAACAGGAGAGGAGCGGTGAGTCAAAATAACTGGATTTTGGCAGCATATCATTGAGTCCTTTTTGACAGGAAATGACAACACAACCAGCTTTTGTTGCCGTTGGTTCATCAGTTTGGTGTCATGGAAAAATATATATTTAATGAAAATGTTTTTCCACAGTGAATGACACTGACAAAAAAGAAAAAAAGAAATTGTGATTGGTTCTGTCTTTAGTGTGCCTAGCTAATGCAGTTTTGACTAATATTGGTCATTTTACATGATTTAGAGAGCAATATGTGATAAATAAGGCAGACAAATAGGCACGGGACAATAAACGTTTTCAAGGTATACCGTGGTTTGGAAAAGTCAAGGTTTTAAAACCATCAACATTTTCTGCTATACAGAATATATACTATTTTTTTTTTTTTGTTGTTGTTGTTGTTGTTTTTTTAGGACAACAGTATCTCAAGCTAAAAAGATATCCAAAGATGCTGTTTTAACCTGTAAAGAAATCAGTGTTTTAAAACCTTTGAACACAGTAGAAGTCAATGATTCATTCGAATTATTTAGCCTGACATCTTCACTGCTCCAAAATATTAGAATTGTTTCTTTAAATATGTATATTGTGTTCAAAGGGACAAACGTTTTAGTTTTTTTTACTCAGACATTTAAAAAGAATATATTTTATAGCATTAACAATACCGTAAAACCATGAAACAGTAAAAAGGTTATCATACCATCAGAATCTTATACTGGTCCACGCCTAGATTCAAGGGTATATTTCAGATCAAGGAAGACTGCAGTGCATTAAGTAACCACCTTTCTTTCTAATAATTTTCCCTTCTATAAGTAAACCCATTGTTTCTTTAAGTGATAAGCTGACTTTACTTTTTAAAAAAATGAGTAAACCTGTTGCCTTAAAATGATTAAGTAAATAAGAGTAAATAATTCAGCCTATGCAGATCGCTGCCACAGCTGACTGTCATTTGGACACACACACACACACACACACACACACACACACACACACACACACA
>CAIGQQ010037820.1:12717569-12729350 GCA_903798035.1 Danio albolineatus
ACACACACACACACACACACACACACACACACACACACACACACACACATAGAGCTGCTATTCATTCCCACTGATTTCATGGACTATATATACACCTCTCTCTCACACACACAGGGCTGATTCTTGTTGTTTGTTTGTCAGCACCACAAAGCATAATGTCTAGTCTTTCTGTGTTTTGATCCTTCACTCCTAAAACAAACGGTTCTATATAGAACCAAAAACGGTTCTATCGAGCGCTTCATATATGGAACCCCAAAAAGGTTCTATATAGAACCATTTTAAGGGTTCATTAAATAGAACCCCAAATGGTTCTTTGAATTCAAGTTAGATGGTTCTATTTAGAACCATTTAAGGGTTCTTTTTTATTATTGAATTATTGTTACTTATTAATGAATAAAAAATAAAACCAATCCAGACAATTCAAATTGTTTAAATTTATTCAATTCATTATACAAAATATTTTTTTAAATATTTAAAATTGCACCTCTGCATACTTTGCATTGGACAGCAGATCTACCTTAACAGTTTAATGGCATTTTACAATGTAATTGAAATGATTTCACTTTTCTAAGCTTTTTTACTGTTTGAACAAATACAGTGCTTAACTTTCACACATCTCTAAAATGAAGAGAAATATATCACAATGCAGATAGAAACAATACACAAACAATCAAAACATCTATTAAATAACACTACAATTTCAAAAAGTGGATGGTACCTGCATGTATTGGTCATCACAACATCCATTTTTATACATAATTTAATAAAAAAACATTACTAAAACATTGCAAAATGATTAGACAAAACACTGCAAACAGCCATTTCACAACCTGTAGCATGTCCATGTCAGTCAGCCTCTCTTATAAGGTAAATAGTTTTGTCCATGGGTGGCACAGTGGCTCACTGGTTAGAACTGTCACCTCACAGCAAGCAGGTCACTGGTTCGAGTCCCGACTGGGCCAGTTGTCATTTCTGTGTGGAGTTTGCAAGTTCTCCCAGTGTTCTTGTGGGTTTCCTCTGGGTGCTCCGGTTGACCCCACAGTCCAAAAGCATGTGTACGGCATTACAATGGACAACACTCACTCGCTATCCTTCAACTTCCTCATTTATCAGAGGCACCACAGTGGAGTGAATCACCAACTAATCTGCCCTTTCCAGCCACAACCCAGCATTTGGAAACACCCATATACTCTCTCATAGATCTACACACATTCACTCACTATGGCCAATTCACCTATACCTGAAACTTCAAGCCTTGGTGGAATCAGGAGAGCTGCTGAATCCTGGATGGTGTAGGACCTTTGGATTTCTGTAAAACAATATTTTAATGTTGAGTACTTTTAACCAATTAACATAAGTCATCAAATAGAATTACAGTTATAATTAATACAATTAAAGTGTGTGTGTGTGTGTGTGTGTTTGGGGCAAATAGTATGTAGTATAGGGTGTTGTTACCTTATGCGGTTTCCGCTGCTGGTCCAATGAAACTGTCATGGAGCACTTCCTTCTTTCTGTCCCTTTTTGGGCCATTTCTTTTAAAGATGTTTCTGTGTTCTTCACCAAGTTTTCTAAGCAGCATCCTCAATGCAAAAAAACATTTTGGTTACTTCATGTGTAAGTTTCCAAATGACATATTTTCAGCAATACAAGTTTCTTAAAGTCATCATGGACGCAAAACTATTTGGCACACAATGTAACAGTGTTTACTCACAAGCTCTGGCACTCCAAGAAGAAAAAACTGCTCCATTAGTTCTGCAAACCCCTCCATAATCTGTGCTCTGGAAAAGGGTGTTCATTCGGTTCTTGACTTATGAATATCTGGTGTCGCATTCCAGGTCCATTACAATCTGAGGTAGAAAGACAGCATTTTAGAGTGTGTAAATATGAATTTAAACCACAGAATTAATCTACCTTTGGCATCAAATGTATTGAACTGAACTTGCCTTGTGATAAGTTCCTCAGAGTACAGTTCACTTCCTTTTCATCCCATTAATTTGTTTCATTTTGCAAGACGATAGATGAGCTCACCACTGAAATCCTTTCATTTTTAAATTTGTTTTGCAGACATTCCAACAAGGTATCCTGTAGGCAAATTTACACTTTCTTTTAAAACATATTTTCTTTGCAGGACTTTTTGATAAGCAATGACCTTAATATTCTCACTGTACAAACAGCAGCAATAAGTAATAGAACATTTTTGTGATAAATATATTTCAGTACACAACAACCAAGTCTGACATATGCATGTTATAAAATACAATATTTACCAGGTGTCCTTGTTGATGATAATTGTGTCATAATTATGGATGTAACGCATGTCCTTCTTTAAGCTGGGATCCTTCCTCTTCAAAGCTACTTATGTCCTGCAGCCCAGGTTAAAATACAATGTTAAAGTCTTTTATAATATTCATTTCATAATACTTAATACAGTTTGTTTAGAATTAAAAGCAATAATACATACCGAGCACAAGATTTACGATGCAGTTCAGTGTCCAGGCTGTTTGAAGAAAAGAAAGATATACATTAAAATATGAATTTTAAACTTATTTAGCACAATATATACATATGTAGCCTATATTTAACAAGGTTCAACATTTCACAATACATTTAGCCTGCATGTTTGTATGTCCTTCATAAATAACACCTGATCTTTAATCTATGGATTATTAAAATATGTTTTGGCTTTGAAAGGTTTTAATAATACCCTTAGCAATTATTACTATAGCGCGTGCATAGACTCGGGCGGGCGCGTGCATAGACTCGGGCGGGCGCGAGCGCGGCATGTTCCCTTGAGGTTTTAATGCAGACTAGCCGGCGTGTACACTACTTTACAGAGTTTAGCCCGAGTTAAACTGGGCTAAACTCACACACGAGCAAGCTGGAAGTACTCGTTTGTTCAAGGTTGGAGATAAAAACTGCACAAATGCGGAAATCCGCTCATATGAAGTTACCATTAAAAGAGCGTGCACGCGCTTCACGCTGCCTCTCGGAGCTCGCCTTCAAATAACGCACCTGTTTTATTGTTATTGATGTTTTAATTAATACTGACAAACAAATAAAGCGAAACTGTAACTTATTTCGAACAAAAAGCAGAGCAAAGTCAGCTTGACACAGATTCCTGAACCGAAGGCTGACGACAGAAATCCATCAGAAAGTTACAAGCACAGTATTAATCCATATTAACGTTACCCCTTATTCAGTCTGTCACTATATAACACAAGGGAAGAGAAACATTACCCCGTAATACAAAATATTTCATTATTATAGTTTTAAAAGAGTAATAACGTACCTGAATGATGGAGCTGCAAAAGCGGAGTTCTCCTTTTCAAAAATTAACCGTCACTCTCCAGGCTCGTCACCACCAGTCCACAAATGAATGACGTCACCAGAGGGCTTTTTCATGATTATTAGTTTAAAATAATTTATTAAACCATAACAACACACTGTACAGTCTGAATAAACTGGTTATTTAATTAATTTCACAAAATAATTTGTCAAAAAATTTAAATATTAAGCATATATAAAATATTAGTTATATGGTAATGTACAAACCTGATGAAACAAAAATCCCATCATACATTGATTAGGTTTTTGACCATAGCAGTCATTTTATTAGGTTTTGACTCAAAAAGCTTTGTCTCTCTGTGTTATAGCTTATTATTATTTATAATCTTTACTATATAATTATGTCATAAATATCACATTATAGAACCATTTTAATCAGAAAGGTTCTTTGCACTCAAAGGGTTCTAAATAGAACCATTTTTTGGGTAAAAGGTTCTACTGGCCAAGTATAGAACCCTAGGGTTCTATATAGAACCTCAAGGAACCTTTTTTTTAAGAGTGTTGTCTTGTTTTCTCATCATTGATTCTTTGCCGCCTGTACTGGCCATTCACCTATTACTTGAATCTCAAAATCAACTGCTAGTGTATCCTCACGTCTGTTGTTCAGCGTTCATAAGTTACAGGTCCATTATATTCCACGGTTTGGTGCAGCATAAGCTGACAACTACTCTGGCATATGTTTTAAACAGCGGATGTCAGGGTTCTGCAACTCCGGTCTTGTTAATTATTGTTTTGGTGTTACTAGTCCTGTCATGTCTTGTATGTTGTGCTCGGCTCAGGTTTTTGTGTGTCTTTTGTATGAGCTCTATCTCGGCCGCGCTCGGGCCGTATGTGTTTGATTGGGTCTGGGTGTGTTTGGGACTCGCCCTTTCATCCTGGTGTTTGTGTTTGTTCTGTCTGCAGCCTGGTGTTTCATTCTCAGTGTCTCAGTCTAGTTGGTTTCTGTTTAGGTTGGCGCTGAGATGAAACATGTATATTGCATTTGTAAGTGCACGGTGAGTTTTTATTTATCGTGTACCCATGTCTTGCGTTCTGTTTATGTTGATGTCTAAGCACGAGGCTCTACATTTACATTGCGGCTATGTGCTTTAGTGTTGTGTTTTGTGGACACGCAGTTCATGAGCTCTCTCATTGGCTGTTCTAGTCTTCTTCATAAATGAGCACATGGCTTGTGTTTGTACCATGTGCACATGTTTCTAGCGTCTTGTCCCTCCCACCTTGGTATCCTGTTTGTAATTATTTTCACCTCTCAGCCTGTCTGTTCGTTGGTTTGTTGGTTTCCCTATTTATTCTCCTAGTGTGCTCTGTCCTGTGCTAGAACATTGTTCATTCATTCATTTTCTTTTCGGCTTAGTCCCTTTATTAATCTGGGGTCGCCACAGCGGAATGAATTACCAGCTTTTCCAGCATGTGTTTTATGCAGCGGATGCCCTTCCAGCTGCAACCCATCACTGGGAAACATCCATACACACTCTTTCACACACATACTCTACGGACAATCTAGCTTACCCAATTCACCTGTACCACATTTATTTGGACTTGTGGGGGAAACCGGAGCACCCAGAGCAAGGGCGTAAATTTCATTTAACAGTAGGGGGGGACAATGAATGTAAAATTTCTCATGAGCAATTTTTTGAGGGGGACACAAATAATACAGTCAAATTGTTCTTATAAAGATATGTTGGCACAGTGGAAAAACTTCCGATTCTATCATTATTATTGTAGCATGGACACTGCGTCATTATAGTTATTTTCAAAAGTATTTTTCAGGTTCAATGACAAAGCAGATTTTACTTCAAAATTATTTATTGCTTTATCTTGTTAACAGTCCAGCCATCAACAACATACAACACAATTTAAACATGACTGAAACGGTTATTGTGAAAAAGATATATAAAAAAATAAGTATTGTTTTGTAACAAAATCAATTATTTAAAGAATTACAGTATGTAAAATCTCTAAGGGGTTAATTTAACTGGCTTTATTTAACATTATGCCATGACAAGTCGTTACATTGACTTTGGCGTCTTAGTTGCAGCACACTATGCAAAAAAACTATTGTAAACAAGCCTACGTTAACTAGACATGTAATGTTTTAATCGCTAATGTAGCACGTTCATGGAAAATGACATCGGTAATCAGCATTTTTGATGCTACTAATTTATGAATGAGTCTGTATCAACTACATTAAAGAGAAATCGCTTTATTTACAGTGAATTACACCATACGTACTGGAGTTAAACAGTGATTTAGCTGCAGCAGCACGGCACCGGTACACCTGGCTCATCTCGTCTGTGTAGAGTGGGTGAGAACCGCAAAAGCAGGCAGTGGACCAAACCACTGTGAGGAAGGGGAGGGGGAACTCTATTTCTAAATGCACTTTTTTGCGTTTGTTTTTTCAACTTACAAAATTATTTTAGATATAGATACATAAATTTTTCACGTTGGAGGGTGCAATTTTTATATATATATACATTTTTTGGAGGGGGGGACAACCCTCGGATGCGGGGGGACACGTCCCCCCTGTCCCCCCCGGGATTTACGCCCCTGACCCAGAGGAAACCCACGCCAACACGGGGAGAACATGCAAACTCCACACAGAAATGCCAACTGACCCAGCCGAGGCTCGAACCAGTGACCTTCTTGCTGTAAGGCGATTGTGCTTCCCACTGCACCACCATTTCATTTGCTGTTGTTTGATGTTCTTGGCTGTCTTGTCTACAACGGTCGTTGGATGTCATCAAATCACTGCGTGTCATGCCAAGAACCTAGTCGAGTGAAGTCAAGTGTATGTTTAATGCTATGTTTTCCTCCACATGGAGGTTTGAGTTGTTTTGTTTTGCTTTTTTCAAAATAAATCCTTTATGTCCTGCACTTGGGTTCTCGCCTAATCTCCTTTCACCCTGAACTGTGACAGCAGATGCCCTTCCAGCCACAATCCAGTGCTGGGAAAGCATAAATTACTACAAAATGGTAGTAGTTTGATTAGAGTGTATACATGTCTGTAATGCACCTAAATAACGTCACATCTTAATTCAATTTCTACAATTTAGTTTGATTATAGCTGACTTTAATTGGATAAACATCATCAAAAATCACTGTTTACATGGTAGACTCTTAATCAGAGTATTGTCTTATTCGTGTTAAAATCGGAGTATTGGTGTCCATTTAAATATACGGTCCCACTTTATATTAAGTGGCCTTAACTAATATGTACTTACACTGCAATTAATAATTTGTTACAGTGTACTTATTGTGTAAATACATGTTTTAACATTGTACTTATGATTGATTAAATACATGCATGTAATTACAAATGCAATTGATTTCTGTAATTACATCTTTGATTACACTGTTGACCATCCCTTACACTTTAACCTATCCTTAAACCTAGCTATACCACCAAACCTGTTCCTTAACCTACCTGTATCCCACCTCAACAGCACCTGAAGTGATCTGAATACATTATGAACACAGTAAGTACATTGTATTTATTTTTTGATGCAGGTACATAGTAGTTAAGGCCACTTAATATAAAGTGGAACCAAATATACTCACCGTTTGAGATAACTTGACGTAAACAATTACATCACAACCTTTCTTTATCAAGACAACATAACTTGTCATAAATCTATCATAAACATGATTGTCATAAGGTTGTTATCATTGTCATACTATTATTTATAATTATAATCTATTAACTTTATAAAACATATGACATTTCTACTTCCATATTAAAAAAGTCTTTATTTTTTTCATTATATTTCTGTATTCAAAACTGTATTTTTTCTGATGCACATCTGCTAAGCAAAGATTACCTTTGTTATTGGTAATTTAATACAGTTGAAAACAGCTTCTTGTTATTCCTATTGGTTTCACTGGTTTAATATAAGACATTTCTAAGGCAGTATATGTGGATTTTTTTCAGATGAATTTGAACTTTTTTTTTTTTTTAAATAGATGGTCTTGAGTCGACTGCACTGCTATTTCTGACAGTATGTGTGGCAGAAATAAAAGCTGTGTATTACTCGAAGCTATTGTGGTAGGTTACACAACCTTTAAAACGGCAGTAGTTAGCACAGTAATTTAATGCAGGTTAAGCACTATCATTAGGAAATGATGAGGTGCTCTCAAGGGTGAATTTGACCTTCATCTTGGTTCCCAGCTGGTAGAGGCTAAAACAAATATGAACTGATTCCTTTCTCATCCCTTTCCAAAACCACAACTTGTATTCAGGTAGATTATGAAACCGCTCTATTCACAATGCAGTCAATTCCCAATGGATTGGCCCATGTTGGTTTATGTTTTGTTTTGTTCATGGTTTTGGTGTCGTTTGATGTTTGTATCACGATCTCATGCTGATTGCAACAGCAGTGTTTTTGTATGTGAATGTATGATGATGCATCATTTTTTGTCATATATTGTGTAACATCGCAGAAGGATGCAGGCGGATACCCACGAGTCTGCAGTCCAGCAATGTTTACACAACAAACATGAAATGTCAGGAGATCAATGTGGCATAAGGAAATCTGCATAAGCTTTGGGAGTCGTGTTCATTTCTCAAATTAGACCGCATTAGCATGAGGAATTGTGAGGCTTTATTTTGCACAATACAATTCAGGCTACATTCTTTATTTTAAAGTTATGATAGTCAAGGTATCTGGTTACAATCTTGTTTCACGTTTGACTCGAAACGTGTCAAGCTACATGTTTTTTTTTTCCCTGACCAATCATACCTTGCGTTTGCGTTAATCTGGAGTTGCTGCCTTTTTTTTTTCAGTATGATGACTTATTTCTACCTGACACTAAATATTGCAACCCAGGCTCATTGCGGATATGTGCCCAGGTATACATTTCTGGGGACAGTGAAATATGTAGCCCGATGTGTGTCTGCTAGCAGATTTGTTTTTTGCTGTTTTTTTTTTTTTGATGATTTCAAATTTCTCATGAGCATCGTCTTCTCATGTAAATCCACCAAAGGGCGCAATATACACTTCAGCCAACCAGGCCAGCTTGCTGTCGACTGACTGACTGACCGACTGACTCACCCACCTCACTTCCCTAAGCCCAACCAATAGTGTTTTCAAAAGCAATCTTTTTCAAAAGTGATTTCACCACGTTTTTGGCCTGTTGTTTGTTCATTTATTTTATATATTTTTTTGCTTTTACCCGGTTTCTGGAATCGTTCTTCACCAATTTCGAACTCTGTCATTTTGGTCAACTCTGCTCCGCATCCCAAGTCCATCAGCGTATGAGGTGAGCCACTTGAGAAAACTGGTAACACCGGAAAAGCCATCCATATGGAGTTAAAGGATCGACATAGCTTGAAAAGAAACAGAAGCCATCATTGGTATCATAAAGAGTAAAGAGTAAAGATTTATTTATATAGCACCTTTCCCAGACATTGAGTCACAAAGTGCTTTACAATAAGTGAAAACAAGTAAAAGAACACATATCAGTAAAAGAAACATGCTAAAACATATTAAAAACAAGTTAAAAATCCTAACAAAAAAGCACTACTACTGTTAATTAAAAGCTTGACCAAAAAGATGCGTCTTTAAATGCTTTTTAAAAAGATCAACTGATCCTCAATGCCTGAGGGAGAGAGTTCCAGAGCCTTGGGGCCACCACACAGATGGCACGGTCACCATTTGTCTTGAGCCGAGTTCTGGGAATGACCAAAAGGTCTTTGCCAGAAGACCTCAGAGACTGGCTACATATGTGATTGTGTAAAAGCTCATACTGCCCAATGGCATTCGTTTTACAGATGAAATGGAGCAAGACGTACCTCTAGGTATATATTTTGCAGGCTCTAGAAATGTAGACAGGGGTACATATCCACAATGAGCCTGTGTTGGAATATTGCAGTCAAACCGATGTCATCAGAGAAGTACTACTGTTCCAGAAAGGATGCAGATGGTTAGATTTTGATTAAAGATTATCACAACAAACTGCTTTTTCAAAAGATTAATTTGCATGGAATACTTGTTCACCTTAAAACTAATAATGTGGGCTAGCAAAAATAGACAATTGTAGTGTTAATGATGCCATTGAGAAGGCGGGATTAGTGACAGACTTCTGGAAACAAGAGAAAATATCATAAAAGTATTAACTTCATCATTTTTGAAAGCTGTGGTAGAGCTGCTATTATTCCAACTCAGGCTCATTCTGAAAACATACCACTATATACATTTCTGGAGAGCGCCCAGGAGGTATGTTTTTTTGCAGTTTTTGTTTTCACGAATCCACCAGAGGCTGCTGTTGACTGACTGACCGATCGACTGATCCACCCTCCTCCTTCCCTAAACCCAACCAACAGTTTTAAAATCAATCCAGAAAGAGAAAAAAGCCTCACCTGATCTTTACCACATTTTCAGATTTTACCACATTTTGACTCTGTTATTTACTTGTTTTTTGTTTTTGTTTTTTTTGGCTTCTGTTTTTGTCTTGCCCATTTTCTGGAACCATTCTTCGCTGTACTCAAACCCCGTTGCCGTGGTCAACTCCTACATAATACATAATTCGCAATCTGCAGAAATGTATATAGGTCTACATTTTCAGAATGAGTCTGCGTTACATAATGACATTTTGGCGTTAAGTTAGTCAATTGACATCAAATCGGTTTTCATTTTCGATCTCATTTTGACATCAAGATGCTCACTGGGTGCTAGTTTTTTTCTGATAGGATGCCATAAACTTTTATATTTACTGATTATTGAAGAATAAAATGATTTTTCAGAAACCTTTCTTACAATTTGCAGCAATATATGGCAAATTTCTAATATATTTCCAGTATTTGTATAAAATGTGCACCAATCAACAATTTCAAAACCATCTGGCTCTGTAATTTACATAACATAAAAAAGAGAAACGTAATTGTTTACCTCTTAGACCTATAAAGTTTACTTTAAAGCTTGATACATCCCAGCAGACACACAACATCAAAAGGCATTAATATTAGGTTAGATTTAGGTCACCAGCGTCTAAGAATAATGTCATTTTGACGTCCAATAAGGATGTGAAATGACCTTGATATTTTGTTGAATTTAAGTTGTGTTGAAAAGTGACCAAAATCTACCGTCGAGCCAACATTTTAAACCAACGTCATATCGACATCAAATACTGACATTTATTTGTCAGGAATGGCAATCAAAATCCAATGTCTGACAGACATCATATTGGTAACATGTGCACAATGTCAAGCTGTAACATCATTAGGCGTTGATATTTTGTTGTTTTTAGGTTGCATTGGAAATGCAACATATATTTGACATTGGATATTTACATCGGCCCGACTTTGGGTTCTGACGTCAACCCGATTTTCATTTCCAAACAAAATGCAACATCCCACGACATTGAGGTACAATGTCAATCTGACATCATGCTGATGTCCTGTGCCTGCTAGGATGAATGACTCTACATTATCAAAAATTAACAAAACCTTGTTGAAAAAAGCTGTACAAAATCAGCAAAATTATTAGCATTAGATAAAAAGCAGCACAATTAAAATGACATAAAACTAGGCACTAAAATGTTATCTTAATATAGACAAATTATTGGGAAATTTATAAATACAGTAAATGATATTTATATGTCTGGATTAATAGTGAATAGTCTGATTTACTATACATTTACATTACCAAATTGCTATTTTTTTTGCAGCTACTTATATAAATATTTATATTTGTGTATAGTTTCCATTTTCTGTATTCTGACTAGGGGTGTCATGGTGGCACAGTCAATAGCACAATTGCCTCACAGCAAGAAGGTCGCTGGTTCGAGCCTCGGCTGGGTCAGTTGGCATTTCTGTGTGAAATTTGCATGTTCTCCACGTGTTGGTGTGGGTTTCCTCCGGGTGCTCCGGTTTCCCACACAAGTCCAAAGACATGTGGTATATAATGTTCTGTAGGTCAGTAGTTCTCAAGCTTTTTTTCTCCAAGTACCACATCAGAAAAAAATTGTCTCTCCAAGTACCACCATAATAACCAGTATTGAAGTACAGTAGCATAGTAGGCCTAAGTAAGCAGCTACATCACTGCACAGTTCAAAAGAGGCAGATTAATTCTTCTAATTAACAATATTTATTATTATCAGCCACTTAAATAATAGGTTTAGCCTATTAAAATCAATTCATTGAGCACATCGGTGTTATTGTACGTGTCAAAGGTTTAAAAGTGTGTTCTTTTTTTTACTTTTAATTATTCAGTGATTCCTCCGCGTACCACTAGAAGGAAGCTTGCGTACCACTAGTGGTATGCATATCACAGTTTGAGAACCACTGCTGTAGGTGAATTGGGCAAGCTAAATTGTCCGTAGTGTATGTGTGTGATTGAGTGTGTATAGATGTTTCCCTGTGATTGGTTGCAACCAGAAAGGCATCCGCTACGTAAAACATATGCTGGATAAGTTGGCGGTTCAATCCGCTGTGGTGACCCA
>CAIGQQ010037820.1:12729750-12739857 GCA_903798035.1 Danio albolineatus
ACATACATATATTAAAAGTCTAAAACGTCAACTACAATAATAAGGAATCCAAACACTCTTATCTGGCATATTTTGAATATTGGAAAATCTGATTAGTTTCAGACAACTAATGACTTTTTTGAGTTTAATAGACGGATGAAATTATTTTTAGGTTGTTCATCATTGTCTCTGTGTTAACTATAGTAATGGCATTATAATAACAAAAACTGTGGGATGTCATTGTGCAAACCAGAGATAAAATGTGAAGCTTTACTAATAAAACATCAAAGGTCAGTGACAGATCTAAAATGATACATTTAAAGGGGTCACAAAATGTATTCTGCTCCTCACGCAGTTCAACACAATGAAATACGAATACAATTTCCATTTCATTATAGCTTAGAGTGCGTTTAAAGCTCTCATGTCTTTTAAACTGTATTTAGAAGTGTGTTTTGCCAAACTAGAATAGATTAGCATATTAAAACATTAAGATAGACAGTGATTGGTTGGCCATGAGCGGTTATCTGATAGCTATTATTCAGCAGCGAGGCTTTTTATTCATTTAAATATTTCCTTTAATGTCAAACGCTGTCCAAACGGCTCGTTAGTAACATCACGTATCATTTTCAACATTGTAAACTTAGAAGCGAACACTTTGTAATTGGAAGCTTTAGGTCAAAGTTTGGGTCAAAATGTCTGAATCCTCATTAAGTAAAACGTTATCTTGTTATGTGTACAGAAAGATAGTGGCATGACTGAAATGCATATCAAACGTGAATGCATTTAGTGATTTAAATCTTGACCTTTTCAAGTTGTTTCAGATTATAAACACTATGTTAGTCAATTTGTTGAGCTTCGGTTGAATTTCAGATTCAAATCAAGTAATTTTCAATAAATGTTACAATATGCATTATGTATTTAAATGGGGTGCTTTTTTTGCTTTTTAAATTTCAGCGTGTTTTAGAATATAGTAATGTCACTCCAGCAGGTTGGGTTTTCTTTTGGGAACATACAGTTGAAATATTTAAATAATTCCTCTCCAAGGTTGTGAGACCTGCTTTAAGTTAGTACTAGTGTGAGCATGTGTTCATGCCCCACACTTGCCAACACTGATACAAATACTTGTTTAAAACTCACACAATGTATTAGTGACAGAAATTCTTATATTACAGGAGTTTAAGTTTTGTTACAGAGTAAGTTGTTGTTACAGTGTTGTTAAGGCCCAATCCCAATTCTCCCCCTCAGCCCTTCCCCTTACCCCTACCCCTCGTTTTGCGCGTTCATGTCAAGGGGTAGGGGTGTCCCAATTCTCTTTAGCTTGAAGGGGTATGGCTAAGGGCGAGGGCTATACACCCCTTCGAACGAAGATTTTTCAGAAACACACTTAAAACAGAGGGGTAAGAATTTTTCCCAGAATGCACCTGCCTCCGCGGCAGGATAGCTGAACTCGGAAGTAAGGAGATCCACAAATTAGTATTTTTTACTAATTAGGACATGTTCCTGCTTTTTAGCAGTTCAGGCTAATCTTCAGCTAGCATCATCCCATGGTTTTATATGTTGACAGTTCATCAACATGTATGATAGAAGTTTTTCTACTTAATCAACTGTTGTGCCCAAGCAAATTGATTTAAGTTGACAGCATTACTTTTACTTGCAAAAAAAAACCCACCGCACCATGAATTCCTATCATTCAAATTGATAATCTATAAAAAATTGTTATGGAGTGGTATATAAAATCAATTGTCTAGATACAGGGGGTGTCTCACATTACCCCATTCCCCCATATCTACTTTTCTTATAATTTTGCATCTTTGGAGAACCAGTTCCTCTTTTCCGCCCTATTTGTCAAACCACCAAGAATACCGAGATTTAGATGAATTCTTCACTCCAAAAAGAGACTACAGAAGCATAAAGAGGATCAGCCCACCGCAGACACATCTCCGCCCCGTCCTCGTCTCTCCTGGCACCATTTTCCAGGGCCAGTGCATTCAGAGAGTTTCATCAGACGGGCCCTGAAATGCTTTGGCACCGAACAAGAGACCAAGAACAAGTTGAGCGTCGCATCGCTGCCTGGCGTGTGTCAGAAAGCATGCTGCTCCGCGGCTCCACTGAGTGCTGCTTAAAACACCTGCCAACAATGACAAATCACCCATAATACCATCATGCCACGCGTTTTCCAGGGGAAGCACAGACAGAACATTACCTTCATTTCTAGATGTCAAAAGAGGTGCGGGCTCTTTATTTTGATGGATCTTGCCAAAGAGGTGACAGACTGTGCAGCATGAAGTCATCCAGATGAGTAGCTGACAACACAAACACATTTATCGCATGTTTTGCCCATTTCTTGTCTCTAAACGAGCAGAAGTACATGACAGTTGGACATCAGGGTTGTGTATATTGAATAATGAATATCGTATTTCTTAAGAAAACAGCAGCACATTGTCTTGTTAGTGTTTATCATGAATGAATGGTTCATGAAGTGGCATTAAATTATGAAGTGCTGTGAGGGAAATGTGTTACGTAACTGAACGTTACACTGAAAACAACAAAGGCTTTCACAGTCTAAACACAAATTAAGTTAGCTTAAATTTGAGTGGATTGAACATAAAACAATTAAACAAAAAAAACAAAACAAAACCAAAAAAAACAACAATAACGAAAGAATTGTGAAGAATTTTTTTCAGCTGATTTTAAATAAGTAGTTTAAATAAGTTGCAAAATTTGTTTTTTTTTGTGTTTTGAGTGTACACACATTTCATTCATGTTGTCACAACACAAATCGATTGAGTTAACGTAGCAAAAGGAAGTGGTTTGAACATAAAACAATTATGTTTTCCTAAAGAAATCTCAGGAATTGTGTTGTTCCAACTTATTTTAAATAAGTAGTTTAACCAAGCAGCGTTTTTTTTTTTTTTTTTTTTTTGGAGTGTACTTAACAAAACAACACTACTTAAATGATCGATTGTTATAATATAGAACATTACAATAACAGTGTGGATCTTTTCAAATATTTATTTTAGTTTTTAATTCTCTTCAAATTGTGATGTTTAACTGCAATGTAATTTTTTGCAGTATTTACTATTACATTTTTATTTTGGAGAAAAAAATGTTTAGTTTGGTTTGGAATAAAAAAGTAATTTAAAAATGCATAAAACAGCTACCATCAATATTAATATCCCCTAAAAAAATATTATTTTTGTATTATTATTATATTTGCGACATATCAAACCACTGTTGTCCAATGACATATTAGGATCTTCCAAAATAACTAGTAATATATTATGTCCTTATGAGGAAAGACAGAGGGTTGCTGAAGAACTGCTGAGAGATTTCAGCTGCTGTCTGGGCTTTCACTGGTTTTCTACACCTCCCTTTCTTCATGTGTTCAATACTTTTTTACCCGTGTCAGTTCATTTTATTACACATAACTTCATTCGAAACTAATTATATTTGTTTTCTTTGCATATATGGATTTCTTTGGTTGTTACCAACATCTGGGGAAAATTTCAAGTCAGCACCTTTATGCCGAATTCACACCAGAGGCGGCACGCGCGGCAAAATCGCGCTATTCGCGCGTAAATAGACGCGTAAACATTTGAGTTTACTCGCTTCTTTCGCGCGTACAAATCCGCTTCATTCGCGCGTCAAATCCGCTTCATTCGCTCGTCAAATTGACTTGAGAAAAGACGCGGATTCGCTTGATGGGCAGGGCATCTGTCTATGGGTGACTGTAGCTTTATTGCTAAATGGCTAACAGGGGTTTTATAGAGAGAATAACTGTGTTTATGTGCTTTATGAAGGCTAAAAAACAGCGTTGATTCGTTTGGAGCTGTATAAATTCCAATATAGAGTCCAATAGATTAATTCAGAGGTGCACAGAGCTCTGTGAGCTCATAAACTCCTCCAGAAACTGAACCTGGATGATGGAAGCTTTCAGCGGTGCTTCTGACTGAACCAAGCCCAGTGTGATGAACTGTTGTCGGTGTCGGCAGAAGGATTTCCCCCAGGACACCAACAACAGGCGCTACGTCATAATCACACCCCCACAAGAGCAAGCTCCTGATTGGTTAACGCGGCGCGAAAGTCCGCTGAAGTTCAGATTTTCAAACTGCAGGGATGCGAGCGAATTGCGCGTTAAACGCGTCAAACGCGCAAAACGCTCAATTCACGCGGCGCCATTCGAGCGTATCGCGCCATCCGCGCCGCGCCATTCGCGCAATTCGCGTCATTCGCGCCGCGCCATTCACGCGTATCGCGCCGCAGCATGCCTATTCGCGCCTTTGCATTGACTTAACATGTAAATGACTCGCGCTTGACGCGTCTTCCGCGTCTGGTGTGAATGCACCATTAGAAATACTTTTTCTGAGAAAAATGCTTGAAGGGCATCAGCTGTGTAAAACATATGCTGGATAAGTTGGTGGTTCATTCTGCTGTGGTGACTCTTTATTAACAAAGGAACTAAGCAAAAAAGGTTTGACGTGTTGTGCATTCACAGATGCTCTTCTGCATACCTTGGTTGTAATGAGTGGTTATTTGAGTTACTGTTGCCTTTCTATAAGCTCAAACCAGTCTGGCCATTCTCCTCTGACCTCTGGCATCAACAAGGCATTTGCGCCCACAGAACTGCCTCTCACTGGATATTTTCTCTTTTTCAGACCATTCTCTGTAAACCATAGAGATGGTTGTACATGAAAATCTCAATAGATCTGCTGTTTCTGAAATACTCAGACCAGCCTGTCTGGCTCCAACAACCATGCCACGTTCAAAGTCACTTAAATCATCTTCCTTCCCCATTCTGATGCTCAGTTTGAACTGCAGCAGATCATCTTAATCATGTCTACATGCCTAAATGCATTGAGTTGCTGCCATGTGATTGGATGATTAGCAATTTGCGTGAACAAGTAGTTGGACAGGTGTACCTAATAAAGTGCCAGTGAGTGTATATATGAATGTTCAATTTTGCACATATAGTATAGAACAGTTTATTTACGATATATACAGTATTGCAAATATACATATTATTTCATTTCGTTTACATTGCACTAATGTTAACAGATAAAACGTTTGATCTAAAAACGTATTTGTAAATGTTGAAAACAAACAAATCCCATAAAAGAATATAGCTCATCATTCATTCATAGTTTAATTATCTAATGTTAACCATCAAAACCGTATTGTCCAATGTTGCTGCGCTATACAAATAAACTGGATTGACTGTTTGAAAACACACACACACTATGGCGCAGTCTGACAGCAATCAGAAGCAGCATGACATCCGATAATATTTGAGTAAACAAGTCACTGAACGCAATTTCCCCTCTTCAATGTCATGCCACTCTTCTTAGCCATTTATTTTCAAGTCAACTTGACCTTTGCAACCCATTTAACTTCAATGCTGTGACATGTTTCCATGCTGAAATGGAAGAATCAGTGAGAAATGAATGGCTTTTCATCCACTGGGAGCTGATTAGATTGTAATAATTTGTTTCACACCAGAATACAGCCGGATATGAATGTACGCAGCCTGTCCTGAAACACGGCCAGCACTTCTGAAGAGGCTTTTATATATTTTGACAGAAATGTGTTCAAATTATTCCAATTATTGAATAAAGTTGAAATTATTGTTAGGCAACATGTTATTGCGGAAATTTTGGGATTTTATAATGACTGTTCACTTACAGCAGGGAAAATAAGTATTGAGCACATCATATTTTTTGCTGGGAATAATATTTCTAAAGGAGCTGCTGACTGGAATTGAACAAGATTTTGGTAAAAAAAAAAAAAAAAAACAATACAAACATAAAACAAAACGACAAATGACACAAGGAGATTGTACTGAACTACTGAAACGTATTTAATACTTTATATGAAAGGCTTTTTTGGTGATGGCAGCTTAAAGATATGGAGATTGAAGTCACATGCATTACTCAGGTGTGAATATTACACAGACTTGGACAGGGTGTAAAAATATTGATAGTTCTGTGGGTCTATCAAATCTGATCTTTAATTTGTATTTTCTATACTGGATTCAAGTCAGGTGATTGGGTGGGCCATTCTACAGCTTGATTTTCTTTCTCTGAAAGCATTTGAGAGATTTCTTAGCTGTGTTTTGGATCATTGCCTTGTTGAAATGTCCACCCTGGTTTCATCTTCATCATCCTGCTAATGTAGAAGCTAATGTATCTGCTCATTCATTCGTTTTCTTTTCAGCTTAGTCCCTTTATTAACCCGGGGTCGCCACAGCGGAATGAACCGCCAACTTATCCAGCATATGTTTTACGCAGCGGATGCCCTTCCAGCTGCAACCCATCTCTGGGAAACATCCATACACACTCATTCACACTCATACACTATGGACAATTTAGCCTACCCAATTCACCTGTACCGCACGTCTTTGGACTTGTGGGGGAAACCGGAGCACCCGGAGGAAACTCCCGCAACCACGGGGAGAACATGCAAACTCCACACAGAAAAGCCAACTGACCCCGCCGAGGCTCGAACCAGCGACCTTCTTGCTGTGAGGCGATTGTGCTACCCACTAGGCCACCGTGGCGCCCTGGACTTAAACAGCTAATATTAATTTATGTGGAAAGACGGAGGGTTGCTGAAGAACTACTGATTTCAGATTTCAGCTGCTGACTGGGCTTTCACTTCCACTGGACTTTCTTCACCTCCCTTTCTTCATGTGTTCAATACTTCTTCTTTGCGTTGTTTCATTTTATTACACATAACTTCATTTGTAAAATAATTATATTTGTTTTCTTTGCATATACAGGGAGTGCAGAATTATTAGGCAAGTTGTATTTTTGAGGATTAATTTTATTATTGAACAACAACCATGTTCTCAATCAAAGCTGAATATTTTTGGAAGTAGTTTTTAGTTTGTTTTTAGTTTGAGCTATTTAAGGAGGATATCTGTGTGTGCAGGTGACTATTACTGTGCATAATTATTAGGCAACTTAACAAAAAAGAAATATACAGTATACAATGATTTATTTTCACCAGTGAAACCAATATAACATCTCAACATTCACAAATATACATTTCTGACATTCAAAAACAAAACAAAAACACATCAGTGACCAATATAGCCACCTTTCTTTGCAAGGACACTCAAAAGCCTGCCATCCATGGATTCTGTCAGTGTTTTGATCTGTTCATCCTCAACATTGCGTGCAGCAGCAACCACAGCCTCCCAGACACTGTTCAGAGAGGTGTACTGTTTTCCCTCCTTGTAAATCTCACATTTGATGATGGACCACATGTTTTCTATGGGGTTCAGATCAGGTGAACAAGGAGGCCATGTCATTAGTTTTTCTTCTTTTAGACCCTTTCTTGCCAGCCACGCTGTGGAGTACTTGGACGCTATGATGGAGCATTATCCTGCATGAAAATCATGTTTTTCTTGAAGGATGCACACTTCTTCCTGTACCACTGCTTGAAGAAGGTGTCTTCCAGAAACTGGCAGTAGGACTGGGAGTTGAGCTTGACTCCCTCCTCAACCCGAAACGGCCCCACAAGCTCATCTTTGATGATACCAGCCCAAACCAGTATTCCACCTCCACCTTGCTGGCGTCTGAGTCGGATGGAGCTCTCTGCTCTTTACCGATCCAGCCACGGGCCCATCCATCTGGCCCATCAAGACTCACTCTCATTTCATCAGTCCATAAAACCTTAGAAAAATCAGTCTTGAGATATTTCTTGGCCCAGTCTTGACGTTTCAGCTTGTGTGTCTTGTTCAGTGGTGGTCGTTTTTCAGCCTTTCTTACCTTGGCCATGTCTCTGAGTATTGCACACCTTGTGCTTTTGGGCATTCCAGTGATGTTGCAGCTCTAAAATATGGCAAAACTGGTGGCAAGTGGCATCTTGGCAGCTGCACACTTGACTTTTCTCAGTTCATGTGCAGTTATTTTGCGCCTTGGTTTTTCCACACGCTTCTTGCGACCCTGTTGACTATTTTGAATGAAACGCTTGATTGTTCGATGATCACGCTTCAGAAGCTTGGCAATTTTAAGAGTGCTGCATCCCTCTGCAAGATATCTCACTATTTTTGACTTTTCGGAGCCTGTCAAGTTCTTCTTTTGACCCATTTTGCCAAAGGAAAAGAAGTTGCCTAATAATTCTGCACACCTGATATAGGGTGTTGATGTCATTACACCACACCCCTTCTCATTACAGAGATGCACATCAGCTAATATGCTTCATTGGTAGTAGGCTTTCGAGCCTATACAGCTTGGAGTAAGACAACATGCATAAAGAGAATGATGTGGTCAAAATACTAATTTGCCTAATAATTCTGCACTCCCTGTATGGATTTCATTGGTTGTTTCCAACATCCGGGGAAAATTTCAAGTCAACAGCACCTTTAGAAATACTTTTTCTGAGAAAAATGCTTGGGCATCCGCTGTGTAAAACATATGCTGGATAAGTTGGTGGTTCATTCTGCTGTGGTGACTCCCTATTAATAAAGGAACTAAGCAAAAAAAAAAAAATGAATGAATGAATAAATAATTACTTTTTTAAAAAAAAATTTATTAATTTGTTATTTATTAATTTGTTATTTATTAATTTATTTATTGATTTATTTGTTATTTATTTATTTGTTAATTACATATTTGAAATTTTTTTATTTTTATTTATTTGTTAAATTTGTTTTGTTGTTTATTAAATTTGTTTTGTGTTTATTTATTTGTTATTTATATGTTATTTATTCATTAATTTGTTATTTATTTATTTATTTATTTATTTACCCCCACTATTGGAGTATGAAAAAAAAAAAAAACTGCTGTGATTTTCTCCAGTGACGTGTTTGTGCTATATTCTAAATGCAGACTCCGCTTAGCAATGAAGTTTTCATCTCTCTCTCTCTCTCTCTCTCTCTCTCTCACTGCTTGGCTGACCCTCGTGAGACAGTGTGTGGCACACATTATTGATTACACACCTTCTGATTGTGACTCGAATCACTTTACACCCGATTGTGGAATACTATGATTTATCACACCACATCAAACAATATCAGCTCAGAAAGAGAGCAGAGAGAGCCAGAAATGGAGCAAGAGACGCACAGTAAGCCACAATAAGGCCTTATGGCTTAAGAAAGATATATGGTGCCCGGATCACAGTGATTGAAGTAAGAGAGAGAAAGAGAGAGAGCACTATTTGACCAGGATTAATTTTTCAAATGGTGTTTCATTCATTCATTTTCCTTTCGGCTTAGGCCCTTTATTAATCTGGGGTCGCCACAGCAGAATGAACCGCCAACTTATCCAGCATATGTTTTACGCAGCGGATGCCCATCCAGCTGCAACTCATCACTGGAAAACATCCATACACACTCATTCACACACACACACACACACACACACACGCACTATGGACAATTTAGCTTCCCCATTTCACCTATATCACTTGTCTTTGGACTGTGGGGGAAACCGGAGCAACCGGAGGAAACCCACGTGACCACGGGGAGAACATGCAAACTCCACACAGAAATGTCAACTGACACAGCCAAGACTCGAACCAGCGACCTTCTTGCTGTAAGGCGATTGTGCTACCCACTGCACCACCGTGATCGCCCAAATGGTGTTTAGGCTACTATTGTATTTACTAAAATAACTGTTAAAATTAATAAGTGTTATAATTCATTCATTTTTCTTCGGCTTAGTCCTTGATTTAGTCCCTTATTTGCCAGTACTGGGAAAAGGATTCTAATTAAATAATAATAAAAGTTAATATTATTATTATTACACTGGCTGTTTTTATATATTTTTCTATAAATCAAAAGAAGTGTCTATTTGTTTGATCAAACTCATAATATATTAATATCAGTGATATTATGATATTATTTCAATTATAAAACTGTCTGGGGCCTCACGGTGGTGTAGTGAGTAGTACGATCCCCTCACAGCAAGAAGGTCGCTGGTTCAAGCCTCGGCTGGGTCAGTTGGCATTTCTGTGTGGAGTTTGCATGTTCTCCTCGCGTTCACATGGGTTTCCTCTGGGTGCTCCGGTTTCCCCCATAAGTCTAAAACGCGATGTATGTATGTTTTGAGATAGATCACAAAATATGTGATCTATCTATCTATCTATCTATCTATCTATCTATCTATCTATCTATCTATCTATCTA
>CAIGQQ010037820.1:12740257-12789976 GCA_903798035.1 Danio albolineatus
TCTATCTATCTATCTATCTATCTATCTATCTATCTATCTATCTATCTGTCGATCTATCTATAATCATTTATTCATTTATTTTTTTTAAGTACATATATGGTCAGTATTTAGATATGACAAAAAAATAGGATGATTACTGTCATTTATTATAATTAATATAATTTATTATTATTTGATGCTTCCCTAGTAGCTTACTGACCACTCAGTTTCAGGGAAGACTGCACAGTATTATTGGTTGTGGTAAAGGTGTTGTATTGTAAACAGTGCATAGAGGTCACCGCGCGGCATGTGTGGCAGCGCCGCGCTCAGCCTCATCACTGCGGTATAAAGTCTCCAGGTGTGCAGCTCAGCTAACAAGACACACTGGGACTTATTTAGCACATTCACTGTAGTGTGAAAACCCAGTCTGTTTGAGGGGATACCGAGTCTGTCTTTCATGAACGGAATGCACAACTTGAAAGGAAAGTTCAGTCGCAAAAAAATGGAAGATTATTTACTATTTCTCATGTGAGTATGACTTTTCTTCTTCCGTGAAGCACAGTATCAAAGATGGTTGGAGTGTTCCTTATAAAACTCAACCTGTCCTGTGCAATTTTCCTGAAGTAACTACGGCTAGAAGTGTTTATAAAATGTCGCCCTTCTGAAAGTAAGACATCCCATGAAAACTTTTGTGTGTGTTTTGTCCGTTCATCAACATGTAGGCTAACAATGCTGGATTAATGGAGCGCGATTTGTAGTGCATTGAGATTTTTCCCTAATTCGTGAACACACATCGGCTACTGATAGAATGTAGCTACAGTACTAGGAGTAAACCGTGTTCAAACACTTCTGCCAACCCCATAAATGTACATTTAAGAAATTAGAAATGAGGAACAAATACAGTATAGCCTATGTGGTAATTGGACCGTCTAAATTGTCCATGTTGTATTTAAATGAACGTGCATGTTCACTTCTAACGCCAGCCATTTTAAAAACGCCATTTTTTGCCTGATAAAGAAAGATTTAGCAGGTAAAACGATGATAATAATAAATATTATTATTAATAATGATAATAATGGGTGCCACGGTGGCGTATTGAGTAGCACGTTCGCCTCACAGCAAGAAGGTCGCTGGTTCGAGCCCACGCTGGTTCAGTCGGCATTTCTGTGTGGAGTTTGCATGTTCTCCCCGTGGTTGCGTGGGTTTCCTCCGGGTGCTCTGGTTTCCCCCACAAGTCCAAAGACATGTGGTTTTGGTTGATTTGGGTAGGCTAAATTGTCCATAGTGTATGTGTGTGTATGGATGTTCCCCAGAGATGGGTTGTGGCTGGAAGGGTATCTGCTGCGTAAAAAATATGCTGGATAAGTTGTCGGTTGATTCCGCTGTGGCCACCCCGGATTAATAAAAGGGACTAAGCCGACAAGAAAATGAATGAATGAAGAATAATAATAATAATAATAATAATAATAGTAATAATAATAATATAAATAATAATAATAAAGAACAGAGGGCACATAATCATCGATTTACAAACACGTATACATAAAATAGTGAAAAGGTGCTCATGCTTGTTATATTTGCTTATATGTTTAGATTTATCACCTTTATATAGACTATTTTTTCACTTTATTAATTCAATGCTACATGAACAAGATGTATTACATATTCAGATAGTTTTCTGACAGAGAACATGTATAAAAAAATGGATATTTACATGAGTATTTTGAGTTTTCTAATTGTTCTTAAAGATTTGCTTATAATTTGAAGTCATTTATGAGAAAATGTTTGGTTTACACCGAGTCCACTCTCTTTATGGTAGTTTCCTGACAATACAAATTAAAAATATGTTGTCCTTTTACAATACAAGTTGTCATTGTCAGAATAAAATATAGGCTGGAAAGGAAAACAGGAGGAAACTGTTAGTTGCTCATCGCTTACAAAACTGAACTGTAATTGTCAACTCCTGCGCTATAGACCTTATACCTCGCTTACGAGCCTCGCTTACAAGTCTTTTTGGCTTAAGACTTCTGGTCTCATTTACTTCCGTTGATTTTTAAATGTTAAAAACAGCTTGTTTAGGTTGTTTAACCTAATTTCTAAAAATCCTCTGGTGCTGAATGAATTTTGACAGAATGATTTAGTAAATCACTCATAAAGACAGTAACTCGCCGCCATACACTGCAATAATGATGGTACTAGCAGAAGGTGTAAACTGCAGCAAATTTACTCTAGTAAAATATGAATGTGCATTATATTATATCAATTATATTATATTATTCAAAATGCTATAAATATTTTTTAAAAATCACTCAAGGCCAAACCCTGTGGATCATGGAAACAAATGCATTTAACCCATGGACGTGGTCTCAGTCAGTCACTGGGTCTAACCGCTTGGCAGGTCTGCCTTGTCTTCCGAAAGCACGCGCTCTCAAGAATAAATACAAAGCAGGGTCTTCTCATAGGATAGGAAAACTTAAAATTATCTAGTTGTCCCCACAATAAAATCTAACAGGTGCTAACGGTGTCTTAGCTGATGCTCAATGCACACAAATCTGTTACAATTTAAAAAAAAGTACTCCAAGGTGTCTTGAACCTTTAAAGTATATAAGCAGGTACGATTGATAATTGATTTTTTTTTAATGCAATGAAAGAGTAATATAGAAAATGTGTGTAAATATTTTCAACACTGTTCATTTAAAACTATCCATGTGCTGTGTAGGATGAAGAGAGATGTAAGAACCTTTCACAAGCTTTTCATTAATGTTTAAGGGATCTAGGTTGCATTATTAAGTTCAGGTTAAGGTTAATAAGCGCAAGAAATTAGATTATGTTTACTCTGTAATATCACATGATATCATGCCCTTCAGCTAGACACTTACGCCCTACCTGCAATTAATGCACTGTAAATTGATTTAAATTTACATTAATTTGTCGATACGATTATGCCATTGTTAATTAGGGATATGCTCTGGCAATTAAAACGTTGAAAGACTTGATCTTCAGTCTGACCTTTCATATATACTGTATATCGAATCTCTGTCAGTGTATCTACTTTCTGGCCCAATGACGATTACATCTTTCTGGAGTAACTCCCATGAGACAGATTATCATAATTACTGGTTAACATCAACTGTTGATGATCTTTTTCATCAAGAGGTGTTTGAATTGTACAGTTTGTGAGTGTGGAAAAATACCAACCCAGCTTTTGATGAAAGATATTCGCTGATAACATCATGTTGTTACACAACCACACTGCAGGATTTGCCCTAGTTTTTTTAAAAACTGTTTTTTTTTGTAAAAAAAAGAAAAAAGAAATAAAGTTCACAAAACTTTTCCCCCCACTATGTACTCTGTGGTGCATCTGCTTTGAATTATATATTTAACCCAGACGAGAGAGATTCCTGTGTATTCTGAGCTACACAACCACTTTAGTATGACTTATTGAAGACATAGAGGCTGAAGAACCATTAAGAGTTACTGGTCCAATGTGCTCTCGGGTACCTGTATATTTTCGTACTGTTATGCGGGCAGGCTTTGACTCGCCTAAATAAACAATATATAATATTTGAGCAAATCGTAATAGAATTGTTTGTATTTAGCTTTAGCATTATGGAAAGATGGATGGCTAGTGTGATTGACAGAAATGGAAAATAATTTTTCCCTTATTCTGGACACTTTTCTACAGAAGTCCTAGGCCAATAAATGCACTAAAATATTTTTTCTCTCTTGTTAAGTCGTGATCACAGCTTAATTTTCTCGTGATCTCAATATAACATAAAGTTCTGCTTATTCTCAAACTTAACTGCACATTCCATTTCTTTAAACGACACCTTTCTAGCATCATTCTATAATGGTGCAGACGTCCCGGTCCTTCAAGCTGACTGGCAGTGAAACTGACGATACTCTCAGGGTCGCTATATCTTCGACGATAAAGGCGGAGAGCCGAAAGCCTCCTTCTCAAGTGTCGGACACTGATATAGAAATTGTCAATCACTGAAAGGCATAGAATTATCTCTGTTTGACTCAGTCCCTGGTCAAAATAAAAGCGAATGTGTTCGTCCATGATGTTTCGTAGGCGTTAGCTTATGGAAGTCAGAATAAGCAGAACTTTTTGTTATATCAA
The DNA here is from genome assembly GCA_903798035.1 of Danio albolineatus. Lineage (NCBI taxonomy): Eukaryota > Metazoa > Chordata > Actinopteri > Cypriniformes > Danionidae > Danio > Danio albolineatus. The sequence goes on from CAIGQQ010037820.1 coordinate 12,744,360, forward strand.
GATCACGAAAAAATTAAGTCGTGATCACGACATAACAACTTTTTGTTATGTAGAGATCACGAGAAAATGAGTAGTTATGTCGAGATCACGAGAAAACGTGTAGTTATGTCGAGATCACGAGATAATTAAGTCGTGATCACGACATAACAAGAGAGAAAAAATATTTCAATGCATGGCCTCTTAGGACTTCCATACTTTTCAGTACATTAACAAACTATATACAGGTATCTAAACCTTAACTTCTCTTCACAAACTCTTAAACGCTGTACGTCTCTCTATATTTAGGCTGAAACACAGTTTTATTTATTAATTTATTTATTCCTAATTTGTTTGTTTGTACTTTCACTTTAGTTGTCTTGTTTCTTTAATTTTACTTTCCAAAATAAATCCTTATTTTACTTGTTTACAATGATAATGAAGCTTAAATTTTTATTGATTAATGAAGAAATTATAATGCTTTGTTTCATTATTTCATCTTTATTCACAAGTAGCAGGGTATTTACAGCTACTGTATATTTCTGTCCGCTCGCATCCTGTCCTTTTGTGTCCCCTGGTGGCATAGTCGCAAACTGCAATTATACCTAAACACGCGTTCTGAATCCCTTAGTGCGGCGGCGTGTCCACTCCATCTGTAATGCTCCTTTTAAAGTGTCACCCACTGTATGTATTTACAATATGCAAATGCACCTATAATTTTCAAGTGTGGAATCCAAATGTGTGGTGATAGTTAAGGGGTTAAATGTTCTTGTTCTTCAAAGCTTTTTAGTTCAGTGGACGATTTTATCCAACCATAGAGAATTCCAAGATTATTCATCAAAATTTGATTCTTTTCAATTCATCCTTATTCCTGTAGCGCTTTTACAATGAAGATTGTGTCAAAGCAGCTTAAAATAGAAGTTCTAGCAAATTGAAACTATTTCAGTCCAGTTTTCAGAGTTTAAGTTCAGTTCAGTGGGGTTTAAATTTCACTGCTGAAAGTCCAAACACTGAAGAGCAAATCCATCGAAGTCCCAAACCATGCAAGCCAGTGGCAACAGTAGCGAGGAACAAACTTTACCAATTGACGAAAGTGAAGGAAAAAAAACCTTGAGAGAAACCAGGCTCAGTTGTGCACGACCATTTCTCCTTTGCCCAAAATTCTCGTGCAGAGCTGCAGTCTGGGCCCCAGGGGCTGAAGAACGCTGGACTTCAATCGTGGAGAGGCTGCAGGTGTGAGTAAGGCACCGGCGGGTGTTCAGGCTGGCCCACGAGATCAATGCGGAGACTCTTCTGTCACTGGGTCTTTCAGGAATCTGTCTCATTTTCCCCACTCCTCCATGAGCGTCACAGCATCAGCTCAGGATACGGCCTGGTCCAGGTTTATGGAGACCTCTAGAAGTCCTCTATGGTTGGCATCATCACATGACTAATCACATCAATAGTGCTGCACAATCCCTAGATTCTTGTCATTTTCCCCGCAAAGTTTGAGTGATCTTACAAACATGTTAGAATTTTGCATACTGTTGGACAAAAACATGCCAAGTGATAAAAATCTCAGCTGTTTTTTATGGACATGCATAGGATAAAATGCACATCTGAAAGAGCGAATGGGGAAAAAAATGTTAGAGAGTGATAAGGTCTCACGCATGCATAAGGAGCTTTCACTTTTTTTTTTCCATCAGGTCTTGTCATCTTTATTTCTACAGCACCATTACAATGTGACTTGTGCAGAAGCAGCTTAACATACAGTAGATGAAGAATAGAGAATAAAAAGCATAATTTATCAAAATGTGGAACATTCCAGCATATCAGGCAGGATGTAGACTTTTGGAATAATACTGATGTTTATCAATCGAAATGTATTACATACTCTAAACTCAAATCTAAAAAAAACATATTATCTAACAGAGACACTAACAATTTATAAAATATAGCAATATCAATGTCTTCACATTCATTCATTTGTCGATAGCGTATCAGGCAGCAAGTACTATAGACGTGTAGGAAAACGCTGATGTACATCAATCAAAATTTATTACAGACTAAACACCCAAAACTAAAAAAACAAACACATAATCTAACACAGACAATGACAAATTATACAAGCTGATGGCATATAATAGATTGAAAACTGATTCAGCTGCATTTAATAGAAATATCAATTCTAAAGGATGTCCACTGAATAGGAGCTCCGCCAGCCATGAGCAAGCCAGAGGTGACAGTTCCGAGAAACCAAAACTCCACCAATTGATTGAATTGAAGAACAAACATTGGGAGAAAGCAGGCTCAGTCAGGGGACTCTGAGATCTCCTCTGGCTTAATGTCTTGGGAAGAGCTGCAGTCTAAAATATGTCAGAGCGCTTGAGAATGTTGAGCATCTTGCTGGTCCAAGTAGGTCACCGGGAGAGTATTCAGACTATCCAAAAAGATCAATGCATAGATTTGTCTTTCACTGAGGTTTTTGCAAGAATCAGTCTTGTGCTTCAGACTCACAACAACGTTCCGCTTTGGATAGGGGCCGGATTCAAGATTATGTGAACACTGGGAAACAGGCAGTCTGACGTGAGTGTAGATGCTCTTCAAATTGCTTTCAGGATAGTCTTTTTAGGATGTGCTTCTAGCTCCATTTGCCTTGATTAATTTAGCCTTGCAATCATTCAGAGCAGGGTTGCCCAGTCCTGTGCCAGGAGATGCCTTCCTGCAGAGTTCAGCTGCAACTTTGATCGAACACACCTGTCTTATTATTCATTGCAGAGTTTACTTATCCTATGCGAGGAGCCTGCTTCTTAATTATTCATGAGTGCACGTGACCTGCCAAGCTGGGAGACCCGATGACTGGGTGAGCCAATGTGTTTGTTTCCATGATTGTTGCGTGTTTTTTTCCACGATTCTGTCAGGGCCGATACAGCAAAGCTGTTGGTTTGCAGCAAGCATTTTTGTCCAGAGAGCTGTACGAGAATTGGAGAATGGCGGACTTTGTCTTTTATCAGTTGAGTTCGTTACACTCTAAGGTTCGTTATCCAGACACATCGCCCATATCCGTGCTGCTGTATTCACACGTTTAAATTCCTCCAGATTACCGGCAGGGTTAATGGTTACGATAGACAGGGCAAGAGACTGCACTGCTATCCTGTTTCTGCATTCAAACCCAGGGATTTAGGAGGAGAAAAGTCTTCCTCATTTGTAGTGTTTATATAAACATGATTATCTTTATGATGATTTAACAAATTGTGGTTAGGTGTATGTGAAATTACGAATAACAAATGTAGCAGGACATTAAATTAGTTTATTTCTCTGCATTATAACTCTGTAAACTATACAATCATGGGTCTCCTTGCGGTTTTGTGAGCCAACGGTTTGCTTCAATCTTTTTCCCCTGCACTGCCAGCCACGCCCACTCCCACCTCTACCCACAGAGCTCACGCCCATCTCACGCCCATCTAGGAGCGTTTTTTTGAAAAAATTCTGAGGTAGACTTGACCTGAAAGAGAGAGACAGAGAGAGAGGGGGGGGGGGGGAGGGGAGGGGGGAGGGGAGGGGGGGGGGGGGGTCATGGCCCTTTAATCTAGATCTGAACTAATAGAGTGTGTTTGCCTCCTGAACTGTGCTGTAAGAGGAACTGAAAGTTTCTTTTTTTTTTTTTGCCAACTATACGGCCTGTTATATGTAATATCAACTTTTTAGTTCAATTTCATAGATCCGTGTGGACTGAAATCATTTTTTACATTGTTGTCTTTGCGAAAACTCAGATTTTAAACTTTTGCACAGCGCATTCTGAATGTGACAAGAATGATTGCAGTCATCAGATAGAGTAAAGTGTAATGGTGTATCAGATTAAACTAAAGCTCATTTCATCTTTCACTTATCCTCTTGACTTTCAAAATGTCCTTGCTTTTTTCTGTCTGTGTATTACCTGTAAGTGTCTGTTAAAACTTGGAAAATTTAAGATTTAATATGAAAATCTTCCATCTAGAAACTGTCTTGAATGATGCTTTTCTTTTTTTCCCCTTGAAGCACATGCTGTTACTCTCTTGCCTCTTTGACACCCAGGAACACATCGTGACCAATCTGCAAATTGCATTAAGGCCCCCAAAATACAATTCCATTAATCTTGTGCTCATCTTGGTGTGAAATAAGTGGGAAAAATGTAATCACTGATGAATCCACCATAGGTCAATTAGTTGGATACCTGTTTGGTATTATAGACACTTAGTCAATTAGTTACAGTGTAAGGTGGTTGGGGTGACCGATTGGTTGGTAACTGATGACTGATATTATTGACTGCGCAAAGGAAGCGCTAGGATTCAGTCACAGGTCTAATTAAGAGAGTCAGTCAGATGTGCTCTTCTGAATACTGATGATCAGCACAAGAATGTGTTAATGTCAGGGATTATGCAGCATGTCCAGGATGTAATGTCATCACTTCTGCTACTGACACAATCAACTGGTCTTGGTAAGAGCTTTATTTATTTTTGATAGTGATATTACTGTATGTAGAGCATAATAATAATTAATTTTAAATAATGACCTGGACCGTATGCTGTGTGGTCCAGCTAATGACGTCTCACACACCACCGATTTCTGGTTTGGCTTTATAGAAAACAGGGAAATGCCAAAGACACTTTAATATGTTGTGTGTTTTATTACACTGTAGAGATCTGCACAGGACTAATATTTTAGTCCCGCTCCCACAAGGCTTTATTCCACACCCGACCACTCCTGCCGAATGTTCAGCCTTTGTTCACCCGCTGCCCGACCTGCCCAGTTTTCTACTCGACCCGACCGCTCCTGCTAAATTTAGATCTGGTTTCTAAAATCTCACGTTTAAATTGGGTACTACCAAAAGAGAGAGATAACAGACAAAACTGTAAGTTGTGCAAGGATTGTAGGCTAAATGTCAGTTTTGTTTGCCCCTTTGTGATGAGACTGCACCTTAAACCTGAGGTTCCAGTCTTGTGACTGTGTAGGGATGGAATTTTTTTTTCTGCATTTGTTTATATGGCAGAACATGTCTTTTTCACCAAAGTAGGCTCACGCAAATTCCAAAGGCAGATACTGACAAGATCAGGGCCTGGTGGGTGGACTGTGGGGGTTTTATGATGTAGTCACATGTTGATTGGTCAGTTTGAATGTCTCAAGCCCCGTTTACACTAGTGCGTTTTAGTTTTAAAATAGCGTTTTAGCATGAAAACGATCTGTATCCACACTAGCATTTCACCCAGCGTTTCTGAACACATCGCTGTACACACTACTCCACCAGATACATATATCACGTGACCATTCACGCACTCTGGGCATGCGCGTTCAAGTATAAGGCAAGGCAAGTTTATTTATATAGCACATTTCATACACGGTGGCAATTCGAAGTGCTTTACATAAAAAGTAATAAAATTGAAGTATAAGAAAATAAAAACAAATAATAAAAAAACTGATAAAAACAGATTAAAATGAGTTAAGGAAGCATGTGTCTCGCTCTGCATTCTATATAGGGCTTATGCTGCTTGAAACGCGAGTGATTAGCGAGTGCTCGAACAGTAGCTTGCCTCTTGCAAATATATGCAGCTGTTGTAGTAAAAAAGGCAAAGTTTAACTGCACAATTGCGCCTAAAACGGACAATATTGCAAACAACGCTCCCATTTCTGTCCATGTTGTTTACAGTGAAGGCTGGTCTGCCGTCTTCCGGTGGCGTTATAGTCATGTGATAGGGGCTTGACGTATAAGGGAAGGTTAAGCAATGACCCAAGAGCGAATCTCAGTAGCGAATCTCTGCAGCCACGCCTCCGTTTTCAAATGTCTCCGTTTCCCCCATCCACACTGAGACGGAGCAGCAGCGTTTTAGAATGAAAGTGGCCTCTCTAGCGTTTCCAAAACACTCCGTTTTTGGGGCTCGAAAACTCCAGCGTAGTGTGGATGGATGGCGTAACCGTAGCAAAACGTATGCGTTTTAAAACGAAAACGCATTAGAGTAAACGGGGCCTCAGTGTTTGGGCTTTGATCACATGGTCAAGAAAGATACAAAAGAGGTGGTAAACTTTGCTCTGTCTCTTTTTTTTTTTCTTGCACTGGCTCTTTTCTTGCTCTGGCTCTCTTTTCTATCTCTGCTCTTTTCCTGCTCTGGCTCACTCCCACTCTCTCTCTATCTCTCTCTCCCTCACCATCTCTCTCTCTCTCCGGTAACTTTAATATACATTTAAGCTGGGTAAAATTATTATCAAATGTTTTATCATTTCATGTTTTATTATTTTATACCGTTATTTGTAACTAATTCAGTTTTAACCATAGAGAATTATTGTCATTAAATCATCTCATTTTCAGGTATCTGTCAATTACCTTTGATTTACATCAACATTTAAGTGATCCATATTGCAATACAATATAATCACATAACAGCGACGCTCTCCCACATTTTAAGCTATTAATACTGCCCTTATTTCTGTTTTTGGTATAAGATTGCAGAAGGATGGTTTGACTAGAACGTACAGTTTTTTTTTTTACCATCATATTACTGATAACTCTTTAGTCATTCGGCAGAACTACAGTTCGAACCACTGTAGTTAAAAGACCATACCTTACAACTGCTAAAGGGTAAAACTTAGAGGTATTATCACATCGTGCAAAGGGTAATTTTTTTTTTTTTCTTTTTGGGGGGGGGTTACTAACAGTAAATTGGTTGTGCTGTCCTTCAGCTTGCATTAGAAAACATCTTTACTTTGCTCTCCCATGTTGCTAAATCCCGCTCTGAGGACCGTTATGCAGATGATGCACGCACAGACTTGCGAAAAAATATATAAATAAAAAATAAGCATGTGCAAGTGCACTGGTTCAGTATGTGTAACAGTCGTGAGCACTGACTGTACCGGTGCTCAACAAGAATGAGGAAATCACAGATATGCTGTTCCGAAATGACATCGGGACTTAGGAGTGCTATTTTGTTAGACCTGTTCAAATTACACTAGACTGCTACCTCGTTTTATTTCTAAATTTGTTCCTGGAAATTTTAATCCTGCAGCTCCTGAATGCAGACCTCTACTGTACAGAGCAGCGCTTTAACACAGGTGCCGTAGTTTTTTGCGAAATAAAGTTGGAGCAAACGTTTAACAAACAGAGCAATGGAACAAACAGAAAAGCAGGCAGCTTGCAATTGAGATTTGGTCAAGGATGACAGCCACTGGACGTGACAAAATTGAAGGACATTATTTGTGCTTTACATGTATGGCTGGTATTGTGATCTGTGTCAAACCAATAATAGATTTAGTTGAACTCTTTCCCTGCAGTTAACAAGAGAAAATGCTTCCCTGCAATTGACGAGTTTTTGGGCAGTATGTGTTTTATGTGTATTACATTAGGGGAAGCCCTAACGCATGTCTGAGTGAGGTACCTGATGTCAGATGCTCCGGGGAGTGAAATCTGAGAGAGAGAGAGAGAGAGAGAGAGAGAGAGAGAAGGAGAGAGAGAGAGAAAGTAAAATTGTGGATAAAAGTAAGAGTTATACAACCTTCATTTGACTTACTCCCTACCGTTTTAGATCTGTTTTAGATTTTGTCTTGACAAGAGACCAAAATAAAGAAGCTTTATTTATTTATTTATTTATTTATTTGTGTCATTGTGTTATTTTTATATTCATATATTATGTATAAATATATTTTGTAATCGCAAATTTGTCTGCTAATTTCTGGGAATTACCACCACAAAATCAGTCATTTTTAGTACCCAAAAAAATAAAAAACTGGGGAGTCTGATAACAGAATCTTAAAGTATTTAGCATGATAAAACAGCGTTGAGTCTTTTCCATGTGATCACAAGCTGAAGTACGGGCTATAGAATCTGTGGAGTGTGGCATAATAAAAGCTCTGTTGTTTTCATACCATATTGCATTTAACTTTGACTGCTTTCACTTACTCTGTCAGTGAACACAGCAAGAAGATCGCACGTTCAAGCCTCGGCTGGGTCAGTTGGCATTTCTGTGTGGAGCATGTTCTCCCCGTGTTCGTGTGGGTTTCCTCCGGGTGCTCAGGTTTCCCCAAACCCAAGTCTAAAGACATACGCTATCCGCTTGTTAAGTGTGACGTCACGCAAAGGGGCTTCCGGGTCCAAGCGCTCCATCAGATTGTATGGAGCGACTCATCAAATGGTAATAGCTAATGTTTTCAAAGTGCTGTAATACTTTCGAAAATCATGATCGCAATATATATCCATGGCTAATATCCGATTGGCAGAAATGATAATTTTTTTTATAAATTGTTAATTTTCGTATTTATGATGCAGCAAGCCCAGAGGCTGTTGTGTACACCGTGATTTTATATAAAATTCACTTTAGTGTGTGATCGGACTAAAAAGGGGTCATAAACGAACATTTTCTCCATTCAAATGATTAGCGGCTTGGACCCAGAAACGGTATTCCATACGTCACCACTTAACAAGCGGATAGGTGAATTGGGTAAGCTAAACTGTCCATAGTGTGTGTGTGATTGTCCATATGAGAGTGTACGGATGTTTCCCAGTGATGGGTTGCAGCTGGATGGGCTTCCGCTGCGTAAAACAAATGCTGGATAAGTTGGCGGTTCATTCCGCTGTGACAACCCCAGATTAATAAAGAACTAAGCTGAAAAGAAAAATGAATGAATGAATTATATTTTCTGTGAGAATTTTTTTTACACAGTATAATGATGTGTGTGCGAGTGATGGTGATTTCACGTTTGCAATATTATGCCCTGTAGACAGGGGCGCCGCTAAGGGGGGGAAAGTTAGGACGATTCTAGGGGCCCACAGAGAACTGCTTTATAATTAATAACAGTACTATCATGTAATATAAATTATAAATGTATCTCTAAATTACAAGTAAAACAATTTATTAGAAATAAAAAAATTAAAATACGGCTTATATCTGCCCCTCGTGTCTGTCACTGTCTAATCGCACCCCCCTCCTTTCACTGTATGGTTCAGTCCGTCAGTAGCGGGAAGAGAGTTGACGCTTTGTTGAGTGCGATCGTCAGGTAAACTGTCAAAGCAGCGATGTCCTCGAGGGTAACATCAGCTGCGTCCCAAATCACATACTTATGCACTACTCTGCGTCATTTTGTAGTATAAATAGTGTAATAGTGTAAGTAGTGCGTTCACACTGAAAACTCTAACAATAATAAGTGCACTTTAATTACCCGTATGATGCACTCAGTATGGGTCTGGGCTTATTTTGGGTCTCACTGTAATATAATTTAGTGTCCTATTGATTTTTGTCACTGTTCCAGTGTATTGCACATTGTATGAGACACTATTGCAGTACAGTTATTCAAATAGTGACACACTGGTGTTTTGTGTGTTTAGAAATATAAAGTTTTCAGTGAATATTTGATTACTGTTCCTGTTTTTGTACTACATTTACATTTGAACAATAAATCATCTGCTAGCTACAGTCATGGCCGTTCTCTTACTAAATACTGATGAGTAGTGGACAAAATTAATAATAAAATGCATACGTCAGTATAACTACATTGCAGACAAAGAGTTTGGATAGCTAGCTTGGTAGTAGGGGGCCCATCCTCATATTTTTTCATGGGGCCCAAAATTGCTAGCGGCGCCCCTGCCTGTAGATATGTTATGCTGCTTGATGTATTTTCTTATAATATTTTTGTGTTGATAAACACATTATGTCGCATTTAATGCAGTAAGTATACAGTGTGTAGCACAAATAGTTTTACAACTAATTACTCTTTATTTTTCTTCTGCTCATTTACTTAATGAATCAGAAGCCTTGTGCATTTCCAGAATATAACTTTTGTGCTTTTTTTTTTTTTTGTTAGACAGCAGACTGTGAAAAATGTCCCACTTTAAAGAGCCATCCAAAAATAATAATAATCGTTCCCTAGCAAAAACATTTGCTATGATAAAATTAAACACTCGCTATTTATTCAGTGCGCTGCTTAAAATCGAATTGTAAACTCTGCTTTTGCCCCCAGACAGTGTAGTCATGCATCTTCCAGCAGGACCACAGTAATCAGCCAAACTCTGATCCCTTGAGATAGTCTATAATAAACTCATGGCACTGCTCTATGATGACATCATGTGAAAGTCATGGTAATGCATTCTACTGGCCCTGCTTGTGTGGCAATAAATTACAATTTTGGATTCATTTTTATTTAATTCCCCAGCATGAAATGCAGCTCCGTGTGCATCGGGCGCTAACCTCCAGTTCCTGGCTCCGACAGCAGGTTACATGACTGTTTGATATCAACATGATCGAAATGATGCAATGTATGAACAATGCATTATCAAGGTGATGCAATGCATGATCAAAGTCTCCAAGTTTCCAGATTCTTTTATCCCCCTGCCTTTCTCCAGACTGTTACCTTTAGTTACCCCACACCTCCTGCACTAAAAGGCTAAGTTAGTTCTCCAGCATGCATTTGCAGCTCACCGTATTACTATTGATGCGCCGATGAAAATAGAATAGTGGCGTTTTTATTAGCAGTAATATCTTTGTGCTGGTATCATTTATTCAGGTTTCTCTCTGGGAAGGAACACGAAAAAGCGCTTTAGCTCCCAGCCCTTACTGTAACCCCATCAAAGTAGCTACAGACTTGCGAGAAGGATCTGCATGTTGTATGTGAAAGAAAGCATCTACGGTTGTCTATAATGACAGCGCTGCACATTGACCCTCGGAGTTTCAAGGGGAGAGGTCTCTTCCAGCTGAACCTTCTGCTCCGCTCGTCTCACCGCCTCTGACAGCTCCGAGAGTGAGCTACAGAGAAGACCTACGGGAATCTGATGTCGCTCTGTTATCCAAACAACCTCTGTGGCATGTCGCCCTGCTCTGTTTGTCAGAAGAAGAAAAAAATAATACAGAGCTTTGACAGAAATGTTTATAAAAGAACTTTTGTTGCATTGAAGGATCTGTTCATTCACACCAGGAAACTGCTGACTGTGTGCTGAATCCTTAATTGGTGTATTCCAAGTAGTGACGGAAATAGTATGTATATTCAATGCATTTGATATATTGCTGCTGATCCAGTTAAAGATTTATGGGAATGTGTTCTTCAGTAGTCAAAGCTTTAAAGTACTCAAGAGTTAAGAGTACTGACTCACTGCCATTCCAGAGAGAGATTTTAATTCATTATTATTCATTCATTCATTTATTTTCCTTTCGGCTTAGTCCCTTTATTAATCTGGGGTCGCCACAGCGGAATGAACCGCCAACTTATCCAGCATTTGTTTTACGCAGCGGATGCCCTTCCAGCCACAACCCATCTCTGGGAAACATATCCATACATTCTCATTCACACACATACACTACGGACAATTTAGCTTACCCAATTCACCTGTACCGCATGTCTTTGGACTGTGGGGGAAACCGGAGCACCCGGAGGAAACCCACGCAACCACGGGGAGAACATGCAAACTCCACACAGAAATGCCAACTGGCCCAGCCGGGGATCGAACCAGCAACCTTCTTGCTGTGAGGCGAACATGCTACCCACTAGGCCACCGTGGCGCCTAATTCATTATCAGCAAAACATAAATATTTTTAAAATAGGTTTTAAGTTCGTCATAGCACAGTAAAATGTGTTCTTAACCTCCCAGCCAAATCTGAATGTTTCAAAACCCACTGCTGGGGAGTAGTTACGTGTAACGGCATTACGTAATTTAAATACAAAATAAATGTTACAGTAATTCGTTACAGTTAATGAGAAAAATGTGTAATCAAATTAGTTACTTAAGAAAATATTAAAGATTGCAAATGGGGTTACATCTAAAATGTTCTTTAAAAAGAAAATGTTAAATAATATTAATCTGTTGCTTCGCCTGTTTGTGATATGCATGGTGCCTTCTGCTGAGGCCAGTTATTAAAGTGGTGCTATTCTGATTGTTTTGATTGTTTATTATTATTATTATTATTATTTTTAGTTTAGTTTATTTGTTTACAGGGTCAATGCACAGTAATAAACACTACTGTAAAATGTGCCAGAATTAGCAAAGAGTGGCTATTTATCATCTGTAGACCCCTATCAGAATGTTATAAGTCACAATAAATAGAAGCATACACAGCATAATAACATAGAATACATTATCATATATAAAATAAAGTAAAATGTGTAAAAAAAATGAAACAGATTGATGGCAGCATGAGATTTTGCATTTTGATTTCATGCAGACTTTTAGTAATTTTTTTTTTCTTTTTTGTAAAATTCAAAGTCGGGCGCCACGGTGGCGTAGTGAGTAGCACGTTCGCCTCACAGCAAGAAGGTCGCTGATTCGAGCCTCGGCTGGGTCAGTTGGCATTTCTGTGTGGAGTTTGCATGTTCTCCCCGTGGTTGCGTGGGTTTCCTCCAGGTGCTCCGGTTTCCCCCACAGTCCAAAGATATGTGGTACAGGTGAATTGGGTAAGCTAAATTGTCCGTAGTGTATGTGTGTGAATGAGAATGTATGATGTTTCCCAGAGATGGGTTGAAGCTGGAAGGGCATCCGCTGCGTAAAACAAATGCTGGATAAGTTGGCGGTTCATTCCGCTGTGGCGACCCCGGATTAATAAAGGGACTAAGCCGACAAGAAAATGAAATGAATGAAAATTCTAAGTCGACATATGACTGGTTCCATTGTTTTTAATGCAAAGGCAAAGACAAACCATTTAATGAATTGCAGTAAGCATACTTTTTCAGCAGTTTAATGTACTGTAGTTTTCAGCACAAATTCCTCCATGAATATTTATTGATAGCCTCTGACCTCACAGCAGGTATGTATTTAAATATTGGACTGTCTGATCATGACTTGCAAACTGCGACAATCTTGTCTAGAAGTTCCAGGTGTATTTAACAGGTTAGGAGCTAAACTGGGCAGGACAGTGGCCCTTTAAGAAAAGGTTTGTTTGGACAGCCTTGCTAGTGGGTCCTAAATGGGGTTTTACTTCCGTAAATGATGGTAATGTGCCAAGCAAGATCTGTCCCCGAAATGAATTACAAGTTCATCAAACCCGCCATCACTCGTGTTTATGACATGCGCTGAGGCGCGTTTGGACGTAGTCGGCCGCGCGATTTGAAGCTGCTGAAGGATTAACTGCACGTAAGTACCAGTTTTGGTTTCAAAACGTCCATTTTCAATAAAAAAAGAGAGATAAATGTGTTACGTTTTATATAAGGAATCTGAATTGTGTTTGTTTAGCCTCAACACTGAGTGCCAAGGTGTTGCTCTGGTCGTTAAGGCATTTTAAAGTAACATTAAATGTGTTTTAAGTTTGTCATACCACAGTAAAACGTGATATTAACCTCCCAGCCAAATCCAAATGTTTCAAAACCTAAGTAAATAAAGCATTAAAATCTTGTAAAAGCGAGCTGTATTTGTTCTCAAACGCAAGCGGCGTGCCCGCTGTACTTGTCTAATGAGTACTGATGTGTATAAAAACATGAGTCACGTTAGAGCAGGGTATCTTTATTTAGGCTATTTCGCAGTAAAATCAGTGTGAAGTGCTCCATGCTTCAGTTATGTTATTTCAGTGAAAGCTATGAAAAAAATTAAATGCACTAAAGCACCTTTTACACTGAGTACAAGGCCCACTGAAATATCAAAACTAGGCTACAATTATTTTGCAAAAACCCTGTGTTAGAGCGTTGCGGGTTTTGTGGTTTAGTAGACTTACTGCGCACTACCTACTTTAAAATTGAAATAATTCTATATAATTCTAAATTAATTATATAGAAGATTATCAGGTGTCACTTTTATGCAATTTTTAACATTTTAGTGTTTTTTTTTGATTATTGCTGTGTTACTGTTGATTTTATGCAAGCTTGTAATTCTCCATTTTTATTGGTTGTAAATCTTATAGCGCTTGGATTTTAAGAAAAGCACATAATAAATACAATTTATTATTATTATTATTATTATTATTATTATTATTATGTAAAATGTTCACTGCAGGGCCTTACGGTGGCGCAGTGGGTAGCACTATAGCCTCACAGCAAGAAGGTCGCTGGTTTGAGCCTCTGCTGGGTCAGTTGGCATTTCTGTGTGGAGTTTGCATGTTCTCCCAGTGTTGGCGTGGCTTTCCTCCGGGTTCAGCATTCATAGCATAGCTTTAGCATTCATTAACAGTGAGTTAAATAAAATATAAAGTAGAAAAACAATCTGGCATTGTGATATTTTGTTTTGCATATGAATATAGTTTCACCAGATGATTTGAGTAGCTCTGTTTGGAAAGATTTCATTCATTTAGATTGACTGGGATGATCAAGTATTTTTCTGTGCAGAGCGTCTGCATAAAATATAATACATTACAAGCAAAAATAAATCAATTACCAGCGCTTTATGGTTTTCTTGGGAGGCTACAGAAATTTAACAATCAAATATAAAATAACATGGCCAACATTTTATAAATAGTTAATTAGAATATTTAATTATACCTTTATTTATTAAAAGTTAAAAGAGAATCTAATCCTGTTACGTGAATATTGCATATCGCTCAAGCAATGTGTTGTTCATCCCTAATATCAATACAGTATAGTACACTTTACTATAGTATGCTTCAATAGCACTGGAATTTACTATAAAACGAATATACTGTACACTCACCGGCCACTTTATTAGGTACACCTGTCCAACTGCTCGTTAACGAAAGGTGATTTAAGTGACTTTGAATGTGGCATGGTTGTCGGTGCCAGACAGGCTGGTCAGAGTATTTCAGAAACTGCTTGTTAATGCCAGAGGTTAGAGGAGGATGGCCAGACTGGTTCGAGCTGATTGAAAGGCAACAGTAACTCAAATAAACACTCATTACAACTGACGGATGCAGAAGAGCTTCTCTCAACGCACAATATGTTGAACCTCGAGACGGAAGGGCTACAGCAGCAGAAGACCACACCGGGCGCCACTCCTGTCAGCGAAGAATAGGAGACTGAGGCTACAATTTGCACAGGCTCACCAATATTGGACAATAGAAGATTTAAAAAATGTTGCCTGGTCTGATGAGTCTTGATTTCTGCTGCGACATTTGCATGGTAGGGTCAGAATTTGGCATCAACAACATGAAAGCATGGATCCATCCTGCCTTGTATCAATGGTTCAGGCTGAAAAACTCAAGAAGGCTAGTAGTGTAATGGTATTAGGGATATTTTCTTGGCACACTTTGGGCCCATTAGTACAAATTGAGCATCGTGTCAACACCACAGCCTACCTGAGTATTGTTGCTGACCATGTCCATCCCTTTATGACTACAGTGTACCCATCGTCTGATGGCTACTACCAGCAGGATAACACGCCATGTTATAGTGTGAATAATATCAGACTGTTTTCTTGAACATTCACTGTTCTAAAATGTCCTTCACAGTCACCAGACCTTAATCCAATAAAGCACCTTTGGGATGTGGTGGAATAGGAGATTCACATGATTGATGGTAAATCTGCCAAAATCTCTGAGGAATATTTCCAGTATCTTGTTGAATCTATGCCATGAAGGATTAAGACAGTTGTGAAGGCAAAAGGGGGTCCAACCTGGTACTAGTAAGGAGTACCTAATAAAGTGGCCAGTGAGTGTATTTTATGTGGGTATATCTTAGTCATATACTAGTCATCATCATTTGTGTGCATGGGCCTGATGATAATTGAGTCGTATGGCTCAAATCCCATCTCAATACAATAAAACGACAGTAATCTAAGAGATTTTGGGGTAATTTTATCGCATTCGAATGGCTGTTCGATTTGAACACATTTGCTGGGCACATTCAGAATTTATCCATTTAAATATTTAACAAGCCGCATCCTGTTGAAAACCAGTCTGGGGTGGAAGAACCGCCGATTTTCTTTCTTGCGTCAGAATTCTAAGACATGCATAATAAATGAAATGCATTTCAGAGGCGAACCCTTGCAGATGCTTACATGTTTGTCTGTCTGCTTTCACCTCTAAAGGAGAGCTTGACCTTCACGCCGCGTCCTGCGATTTGACAGGCAACATAAAGTCAAGCCCAGCTAATTAGATTAAGAAACATAGATCCGTGCAGGCAGTGGATGTGACAGGCACATTGATCAATCTGCTATGCATCCCTGTGAGAGACCGTGAGAGATCCGGGGATTCTGGAAAGCACAGAATTAGCTGTTTGAAGAGGTTGGAGCGAGATGCAATTAGTCCGGTTTGAATATGTGTGCATGCTAGTTACTGTAATGGCATATATCGCGCTTGCACTGGATGCAGAACAGGTTGTTGGATACCTGACAGAAGCGTATTAGAATACACTGGGGACTTGAGCTTACTATCACACTAAATACAAATCACTTTATGTAAGCTCTTCTGAGTAAGAGCATCGGTTAAACGCTTTGAATGTAAATGTAAATACCTGCAGATAAGTACATGCAAATTTAAAGTGCACAGCAGTTACTGTGGGAATGTAGTAGTAGTAATAATAATAATGCTGTGATACAGGTATTTTCTTATCTTTAAACAAAGGAACAGTCAAGATCATGCTATGTTTTGAGATATAGCTCAGCTTTTTTATTAAAGATAAGCTATATTAAAATGTAATATGTGAGCTTAGGATATTTCTAATGCGTATGTGACCCTTGATCCTGCTTCACATACTTTAGATTTCTTAGTTGTAATTATTTGTTAAATTAATGTGCGTTTAAAGGGAAAGTTCACTCCTAAAAGGGCATGTTATTTGACCTTTTATTTACTCACCATACACTTGTTCCAAGCCTTTATGAGTTTCCTTTTTTTTATTTCTGCTGCGCACACACACACAGATATTTTGAGGAATGTTGGAAAACGGAAGCTGTAATTACATCCATAGTAGGATAAACAAATACTGTGGATGGCAATAATTACCATCTTCCAGCATTTACCAAAATATCTTATGTGTTGAACAGAAGAAAGAAACTCTTATGTTTTTTTTTAAGTGTTAGTGTAATGTAAGTGAATGTTAATGTTTGTTTTTATTAAATGTAATTGATCTGCCTTTTGATCCTTAATACTTTCATATTTTTATTTAAATTATTATAATTTAAGATTATAATAACTTAAACATTAAAAAATCTGTATATTCATTCATTCATTCATTCATTTTCCTTCAGCTTAGTCCCTTATTTATAAGGGGTATGAACCGCCAACTATTCCGGCATAAGTATTAAGCAGCGGATACACTTCCAGCTACAACCCAGTACTGGGAAACACCCATACACTGTCATAGACTCACACACTCATACTCTAAGGCCAATGTAGTTAATTCAGTTAACCTGTACCACATGTTTTTGGACTAGGGCTGTGCAATTAATCAAAATAGAATCGCTAATGCGATTTTAAACATTGTGATTAGCTAATCGCAAGAGGCTGCGATATGAAATATATTATTTAACTTCCACCACCCAGAGCAAATGCGTGACTGCGATTTAGTCTTACTATCCAATTGTGTGAGCACATTTTCGTTCTGCCCAATCAGAATTGCACAACTGAACTATGTGTAAAGCCCACAATAAAAAAAATAAAACAAACAAACAGGAAAGTTCGAACGAGTGGGATGATGGTGTATGCCGCTTCAGAAGCGTTAACAGACAAATTAATTTAACAACCAGCACTAGGGCTGTTTAATATGGACAAGATAATCCTATTGCGAATATTACGATTGTGATTTTATTTACTATTTTTATTTATTTTAACTTTTTTTTTTTTTTTTTTCGATTTTGGCCACTGTTTTGCTTTTTCAAACAAGCTACATACACACATTCTATATGTATTCAGTGCACAATAAGTGCATAACAAAACATTTCACAATGAAATAACATAGTATTAAGCTGGATAAATAAAACTGTAGTAAACTTGTCTTTAAACCAGACAACATAAAATAAATTAAGATGAACTAACCTCAACTGTAGTTAAAAACACACTGTACACAGTAGTACTAACTGCCTGATAAACAAAACTCTAATAAATTGTCTTAAAAACAGACAACATAAAAAAATAAAGATGAACTAACCTCAATTCCAGTCATAACAATAAATAAAAACTAATGCAAATCAAAACCACCTATTCGGTTCTCCCGCTCAACTTCATTGTGAGCAGAGTGATATCTGATTGTTAACATCCTTCTCCCGCTCAGCTTAGCTGTAATTGCCCGGTGTGCTGCGTCATCTCTGATTGGTTAACATATTAAAATCATGCACACAAGAATGTGAACAAAAATCAAAATAAATTAATAGATAAAATTGCAGCCTTACGCCCTTCATAGCGCTGTGGCGACCCCTGATTAATAGAGGGACTAAAATTAATACAATTAAACTTTCTTAAAGTTACAAACACTACAATTTCTTGTGCCTGAACGCTTTAATCTGGCTTGAAATGCAGGCATCAAAATGCATGCAAATTATAAAATTATTGGTACGTTTTGGCAAGAAAAGGCAAGGCAAGTTTATTTATATAGCACATTTCATACACAGTGGTAATTCAAAGTGCTTTACATAAACTGGAAGAAAAGGGCCAAATATAAGAAAATAAAACAAATAATAAGAATGTTTAAAAACAGATTAAAATGTGTTAAAACAGGTTTTAAATGAATAAAAAAGAAAAGAAAGACATAAGAGTGCGATCTGTCGGATGTAGCACAGTGCTCATTCAGCAAAGGCACAGCTAAACAGATGTGTTTTCAGTCTTGATTTGAATGTGCCTAATGTTGGAGCACATCTGATCATTTCTGGAAGCTGATTCCTGCAGCGGGGGGTGTAGGAGCTGAAAGCAGATTCACCCTGCTTTGACTGAACTCTTGAAATTTGCAATTTATTTGATCCTAAAGATCTGAGTGATCTGTTAGGTTTGTATTCAGTGAGCATATCTGTAATGCATTGAGGTCCTAGGCTATTTAGTAATTTATAGACAAGTAGTGATACTTTTAAAATCTATTTTGAATGTAACCGGGAGCCAGTGTAAAGACCTGAGGACAGGTGTGATGCGCTCTGATTTAATGGTTCTGGTCAGAATCCTGGCAGCAGTGTTCTGGATGAGCTGCAACTGTCTGACTCTTACAGCAATCCACCCTGCTGGTGGTAAAAGTATGAACAAGTTTTTCTAAGTGCTCACTGGACACAAAGCATCACATTTTTGAGATGATAGTATGCTGATTCACTTTATGATTACTTTATTGCTTTGACATGACTACAGAAACTGTATCTGACTCCAGAATCACACCAAGATTCTCGACTTTATTTTTTGTTGTCTGATCCCCTAGAGCCAAGGTACGCATTTACCTTGAAAACCTCATCTGTTTATAGTTAAACTTAGCAATGACTCCACAAATCATCTCTGTTTTCAACTGTGGCTCCTGGACAACTATAATCCTGACTCGACATTGCAGATCCTGCGACATGACTGACTTTTGCGATATCGATGCTGAAACGATATATTGCCCTTTTTCACATAGTATATATATTTATCTATTTAGGAAAATAACAGAAATGACTTTCTCATGACCACAATATAACACAATACAAAACTGTAATAGTGAGTTGCAATACCTAAGGCAGTAAATTGGAAAATGCTTAACAATTTACCATTTTAAGAGGCCTAAATAACATCTACTACAACATATTTACGACATAAAGTACAAATTGTTTGAAAAAAGGGTTTTGTCAAAACATAGCCAGTGTGCAATGGAGAAAAAAAATGGTGTTTTCATCCAGATGTGTAGTAATAAAATCTACCAGGAGGGGCTAGCGAGACAAATTAACTGCAAGTAGATTGACCCTTGCTGACCACTGGCTATCAAAAGCAAAATAGCAAATCAATGTTCACATCTATGACGTGCTAAATGGTGCTAAATGCGCTGAAATAGTATTTAAATGAAGTCATTGTCATTCAGCACAAACACAAATCTTATGCAAATTAGGCTCATTACAGATCGCGTCTCATTCACAGAACTGCGCTTTTTTTGTCTGGTGCAATTAGCATTATGTTGCTGCCCACGCAAAGCCGCCATAAATGAAGTGCAGTATTTACATTTTCCTATTGATCGTGCCAGCTGTAATTCATCGAAAGATTCAAATAATGGAGAGGCGTGTGATTTCGGGGCATATATTCACTTTTTTTTTTTTTTTTTTTTTTGGTCCAGTGATTTGGATCCAACCAGCGACATTAGGAACTGTGTTGTGCCAATAGCATTCAGCGCAAAATTTACTGTGTATGTGTGCAGAAACATTGCAAAAGTGTGTGAAAACAAACACACAAGGCGGGTGGGTATTGGTGACAAATAGTGTTTATATTAGTGTTTGCCCTATTGACCTGTCTTTTCATAATTATTTTTTGGAAAAATGTAACTATATAACTGTAATCGCCACACAGGTGGGATTTTTGATATAAGTCTATTTATTTATTATTTTTTTATTTATATTTGTCTAAACCTGAAGTAATCTTTACCAAATCTTCTGTATGATGCATAGATCATATATTTCAAGTGTTAAGTGGGTGTCAGCTAAAGGTTAAATATGTATTTATCTAGTTTAATATAAGAGTTATATAAATTTCTAATGTGACTGTCTATTTATTTCAGTTGTAAGAAATCAATACATTATTCTGTTTTTATCAATTACAATCACACACACATAATAATAATAATAATAATAATAATAATAATAATAATAATAATGATAATCATCATCAAATTGACACAGACAGGGCAGCAGGGTGGTGTAGTGGGTAGCACAATCTTCTCACAGCAGGAAGGTCACTGGTTTGAGCCTGGGCTGGGTCAATTGGCATTTCTGTTTGGTGTTTGCATGTTGCTTGTTCTCCCCATGTTGGCGTGGGTTTCCTCCAAGAGCTCCGGTTTCCCCTTACAAATCCAAAAACATGTGGTACAGGTGAATTGGGTAATGGTGTATGGGTGTTTCCCAGTGATGGGTTGCAGCTGGAAGGGCATCTGCTGTGTAAAACATATGCCGAATAAGTTGGTGGTTCATTCCGCTGTGGCGACCCCTGATTTGGACTAAGCCGAAAAGAAAATGAATGAATGAATCATCATAATGTCACGTGCACACTGCAGAGACACATTTTAAAACCAATTTTACAAGTTTACCCAATCAGATTTAAAGGAACTCTTTAAACTTTTATATTTTAACTATATTAGACAGTTTTACCCATTTAAAAAAAAAATTCATTCAGCCAATCTCCGGGTCTACCAGAGCCGCTTAGCTTAGCATAAATCATTGAATTGGATTAGACCATTAGCATCCCAAAAATGTGCATGTGGAATAGACAAACTGAAGTCTTGGGATGTTTATATGTTCTAAATGTGAATTTTGCCACTGTTTCGGAGCAGACTAGCTTATAGGTCCGTTTTATTTCCAACTTAATTTTAATTTAAAAGCATGAGTGAAAGCCTATGCGTGCACATGAAAGGGGAGAAGCGAGGTTGAATGATGGAGCGCGATTGCGTGTGCAGTAATGCGATGTTGCCGCAGTCCACACGTCCTCTTTTAGATGGTACACACACTCACACAGCAGACGTGTAGTGGAGCTGTCAGACACACACACAGCGGGTAAAGCCCCTGAGGGTTACAGCCCTGGAGTGCAGCTCCATCCCCAGTGCATTCTAATAAGCTCTCGGCAGCCTGGCTCTCTGCAAACCAAGGTTAATCTAGGTGTCAACACCTGTCGCCCGAATTGGATATTGCTCTAGGGTGACATGAGCAAGCACCACGAGTGCGTACAGTTTCCCAACGTGACTCTCCCTTTGTTCCTATTTTCCATATTTGGATCAGTCACTGGCTCTCCTGAGTTTGATTCCAAGGAAATTCCTAGTTTCCTCTAATCTCTTTTATTTTCCAGTTCAAAATTGGAGAGAGGGTTGCACTGAATAAATTTACCACTTGATTATGGTGCAACTGTGTGCAATAATTTATAATATTCTGTCAGCGCTAATCTAGATATACGGTTTCTAAATAGGGTAGCTCTCTAGGGAGCAATTTTCACCTGCCAAACAAAGCGTTTAATGTGATCGTAATGCGCATCGGCTGGTTTCTTCTGCCAAACAGTGTGCTCTAAAACTTTAAACACTGTGACTGTGCTGTGTCGTAATGATCATGGAGTTTGTCATTTTTCATCGCCTCTGTTTCATTTGTCTATCTTTTCACAGATCTTAATACAAGTTTGGCTGTTTTCAGTTTCTGTCTGTAGGTTGGTATAAGATGAATTTAACTGTGGTCAGAGTGTCCCAAAGCTGCTCGTTGGACAGAGTGGTATGTAGGCCTGTCACGATATCTCTTTTGTTGTACGATATATTGCACCAAAATATATTGCGATTAAACGATATTATTGTCATTTTAAGACCATTGTCATTTTAATGCCAGAATAGCAATTTAATA
The DNA here is from genome assembly GCA_903798035.1 of Danio albolineatus. Classification (NCBI taxonomy): domain Eukaryota; kingdom Metazoa; phylum Chordata; class Actinopteri; order Cypriniformes; family Danionidae; genus Danio; species Danio albolineatus. The sequence continues at coordinate 12,766,657 of CAIGQQ010037820.1, forward strand.
GCATCATAACGCAAGTACACTCTTCAAAACAACACATCATGTTTTGTTAAGTATATTTAATTTAATTTAGTCATTTTAATAATTAAATGATTAGGCATTGGCATCAGAATGTAAAAACGCATATCCAAAAGAAACAATAATAAATGTTAACAAAAAAAAAATGCAAGGTAAAAAGTAACAGAGGCTGTGATATCTGCTACCAGATCTATTTTCAGTGTTTTTAACCATACTGACACTGACAGCTCCAATAGACATAGAGATGCTGTGCAATCAGCTCAAATGTTGCAAGAATTGTTTTTTACGTATGGGCGATATATATTGCATCACCAAAAATGATTGAGGTCATGTCCATGTATTGTGAGAAGTCGATATATTGATTATTGTGACAGGCCTAGTGGTATGCGTCCTTTATTGTGGTATAGCAGTGATCCAATATGTTACTGTCTCTTGTGGGACATGTAACATGCTGTCTATATTTTGGCAGTTCACGGGATAGTTTTGCTTTGTTAAAATCCCAGAGAATGGTTAAAACAGAGTCCGGCTGCTGTCGCTCTATTTCCGTTATCTGATCAGCTAGTTTCTGTATCGCCATGCGCGTGCGGAGGAATGTAAACACTGACGAGGGTGAAGGAGCAAAACTCACGGGGCGAGTAGAAAGGCTTACAGTTAATAAACAGTGCTTCTAGATCTGGACAGCACATCTTCTTTAAAACAGTTACATCTGTACACCACCTTTCATTGATGTAAAAGCACGTCCCGCCACCGCGCGATTTCCGCATCGTTTCTTCGTCGCGATCCGCTCTGAGCAGCTGGTAGGTTAAGCATGTTGTCCGGTATGGTGTCGTTCAGCCAGGTTTCCGTGAAACACAGAGCAGCTGAATGCATAAAATCCTTGTGTGTCTGAGAGAGCAGAATGAGTTCGTCGATTTTGTTGGGTAGAGAGCGGAGATTTGCCAGATGGATGCTAGGCAAAGCGGTTCGAAATCCGCGCTGTCTGAGTTTCACAAACGCGCCTGCACACTTCCCGTGTCTGCGTATCTGAAAGTGTTTCACCAGCACCGCGGCTCCGCCGACTACAATGTCCAACAGAACATCAGATAAGTCCAAGTCTGGAAAAGTATTTGGTGGTGTATGCGTCCGAATGTCCAACAAATCGTCTCTGGTGAAACTAACTGTAGGAATGTGACTCAAAACAGGACAAACTAACAAAAACTACTGCAGAGCACGACACGGAGGCTGTCATCAGCGCCATCTTGCTAATCTAACTGTTTGCAATTTAACTGTTTAGCTTTTGTTTTAACCCCTTCAGACCTGAGTTATGTTTCAGAAAAAGTTCATTTTCCCTGTTCTTAAGGCTTCCATAAATTAGAAACATGATGACTCTAACTCAGTGGTTCTCAAACTGTGGTACGCGCACCACTAGTGGTACACAAGCTTCCTTCTAGTGGTACGCGGAGGAATCTCTGAATAATTAAAGTAAAAAAATGAACACCCTTGTTACCCTTTGACACGTACGATAACACCGATGTGATCAGTAAATTGATTTTAATAGGCTAAACCTTTTCTTTAAGTGGCTGACAATAACAAATATTCTTAATTTGAAGAATAATCTGTCTTGTTTTTGAACCGTGCAGTGCTGTAGCTGCTTAATTAGGCATACTACGCAACTGTACTTTAATATCGGTTATTATGGTGGTACTTGGAGAGACATTTTTTTTCTGAGGTGCTACTTGGTGAAAAAATCTTGAAAACCACTGCTCTAACTGATGACGTTATGTGATTGATTGTGGGACAAAAAGGGTGGAGCGAGGTATTGAGGGATTGTTTTACACACTGAGGAAGGCATTGTGCTAAAACATCTGTGTTTTGTATAACCTGAAGAATGTAAAACAAATACTATACAAAGCAATTATTTACTGAGTGCGAATCATGACCTTCTGAATAATATTACTGCACCAAAAAACGTTTTTTTTTAATCGCAAACGTGCAGGTGTCACATCCCCGGCTCATTCCTTCTGCTCCACCTCTCTCTCTCACCAGCACGCTCTCTCTGCACCAATTACCGTTCCCCATATCCAGCTCCCTCTCATCAAGCCCGATCACTATCTCCTGAGTTTTAATCCTGTGCACCTGCATCCCCCTACATCAACACTCCCCATATAAACTCTGAGATCCCAGTCATTCGTTGGCTGGGATCGAAGTTTGTCGGTTCCACTCACCTTCTCCTTGACTCACCGTCTTCAATGGATGTTCCTCCGTTTCTGAGACTGATTAACCCGAGGATGTTGCTTCAAACGGCGCCACGGTGGCGTAGGGAGTAGCACGTTCGCCTCACAGCAAGAAGGTCGCTAGTTGGAGCCTCGGCTGGGTCAGTTGGCATTTCTGTGTGGAGTTTGCATGTTCTCCCCGTGGTTGCGTGGGTTTCCTCCGGGTGCTCCGGTTTCCCCCACAAGTCCAAAGACATGTGGTACAGATGAATTGGGTGAGCTAAATTGTCCTTAGTGTATGAGTGTGAATGAGTGTGTATGGATGTTTCCCAGAGATGGGTTGCAGCTGGAAGGGCATCTGCTGCGTAAAACAAATGCTGGATAAGTTGGCGGTTCATTCCGCCGTGGCGACCCCAGATTTATAAAGGGACTAAGCCGAAAAGAAAATGAATGAATGAATGAATGTTGCTTCAAACCTGTGGATGAACACTACTATCAATAAGGGAAGTGACTTTACACTCTGTCTGCTTGAAGCTATCTGTGTACATCGGATACATCTATTCCCCCGCTTAAAAGCGAAGACTTTCACTTACCTGCTTAATCTGCTGATTTGTGCACTACTCGTTTGTATAAATTGATGAAAAGAAATAACCCTCCTTGTCCTCATTTTGTGACAGTGACAGCAGGGCAAACTTCATTACTTTCCATAAATTAGAACAAATAAAAAGAATAACAATTTTCAATAAACTTGTTTGTCCTTTCTTAATAGACATCAGGCCAAAACAGCTGTACTTCAAAAACAATATAGCAGTAATGTAAATAAAACAATACGAATTGTCGATCTTTTTTTGAAGTTTCTTCTTTAGGTTGAATAATATAACATTTTACCTTTTTAATTTTCAGGTTTTAATTTTACAAATCGCACATTAGAAAAGGCAACACTGTGGCTCAGTGGTTAGCACTGTCGTCGCTAGAAGGTCAGCTCGAGTCCCGGCAGGGTCAGTTGCATTTCCGTGTGGAGTTTGCATGTTCTCCCCGTGTTCCCGTGGGTTTCCTCCGGGTGCTCCGGTTTCCCCCACAGTCCAAAGACATGTGATATAGGTGAACTGTATAAACTAAATTGTCTGTATTGTATGAGTGTGAATGGATTTTTCCCAGTACTGGGAAGCAGACGACCTGATGGTTTGCCCCTTCAGTGTTCATTATTGTGCACACGAAGGAGCAGTAACTATTATAATGAATTAAAACTATTAAAGCTTTTTTAATAGGGACTATGCTGAAGGAAAGGGAAAGTTAAAGTATATTAGGCTAATCAATTCAACTGGACTTAATATTTTAAGGCCTTTAAAAGATTTAATGGCTTAAAACAGTTTGAATTGTTGACTGGCTAGTAGTTTATTTATCAAGTTGGAATAAATTACTAAGCGACTAAATTCAGGGAAGGTTATATTCTGTGGACAAGTGGAGAAGTTAGTGGCACCATCTATCGGCGGTGTGTGGATCTGTCCCCACGTTGAAGTACAAAGTATTGTATAAACCTATTTAATATTAATTAGGTCATTTTTAAACTGCTTAACATTGAAACTGATAAACAAAAATTTTACTTAAATTGTGTGGCCAATATCATTCATTCATTTTCTTTCGTCTTATTTTTTTTTTTTGTCCTTGGCTGATCACATGCCTGATATGCTGAATAAGTTGGCGGTTGATTCCGCTGTGGCGACCCCTGATGAATAAAGGGACCGAAGGAAGTAAAGCCGAAGGAAAACGAGTGAATGAATGAACATTAGTAGAACCAGCTGTGCATTATAACAGAGAGACATAAAAAAAAATAGTTTTCTCTTCTATGGAAGTCAATGGTTACAGGTTTTCAGCTCTTCTTTTGTGTTCAACAACTCTATTCTTAAAAAGTTTCAACCCCCTTGAGTTTGATTAAATAATGATTTAATTAAAAAAAAAAAAAATTTTTAGGTGAACTATCCCTTTTACCACAAAACCCACGGGCCATTAAATTTAAATAATTCTTATTAAAAGCTTGCAATTCTATAATCGATTTTTATTTATTTATATATATTTTTTAAATTTTTATTATTATTATTAGAAGTCTCAGACATTCACAGAAAGCAGTTTACATCCAGGTTGAAAAGATAGGTGGATATTGAGACTACAGATGCATGTGTTTCAGTATGTGTATGTTAAATTAAACCGTGCTGTTTACACACACATGTAGACCGCTATTTATTGAATACAGCACTACTTTTGATTTAAGTAAAAAATGTGCACAGTTCTGTAACATTGTGCTGCACAGGTATTTTTACATCGCTAATATAGATTATGAAGTACAGTCAAGATTATAGACTGAGGTCACAGTTCCATTAATAAATGAAAATGCTTTCATTATAGCCACTTTAATGTGAAAGTAAAGCTTCATAAAAGCATAGAAAATCATGTGAAAAGGACCATTTAATTTCAAGTGGCAGGCAGAGATAATGAAAAACTAAACTTTTGGCAATTTGCTATCGAACTATAAATGGAAAAACATTAAAAAAAAAATCTCATACCCAGCTGTCTCTACCCAGCTACTCTACTATAAATATAAAAAACTAAATCTTACCCAACTGTCTGCGGAAAGTCACAGAATGACAGCGAGATCAATTAAAATCTTTTTTTATTTTTTTTTGGTCTAGAAGGGCTCTTCAGCTCCCTCAAGGATTATGCCATTTTTAATCACACTATAATAATATTTCACCAAACGAGGACAATCGGTTATGAACGTAGAGCGGGTGTACTGTACTGTAGGCTTTCCAGATATCTGAAGTGAGCTGGAAAAGTGGTCAGATAGCTGCGGTTTATGTTTAAGTTTACTTTAACCCTTGTGCACTGTTCAAATGTACTACCTTTTGTTATGTTCAGGATGAAAACATCCACTAAATTAAACTGCTGTAAAAAATAGATCCGATTAATATTGTTTTCTATTTGTTTTATTCTGTTAATCAACCTTAGTACTGATTAAAACTACTAAATATGTTTTAAAAGTTACAGGATTTTAACCCTTTTTTTGCCAAATTTAGTAAATTAACTAATTTGGTGAATAAAAACACAGAAAATAAGTTATTTTCATTATAACAAGTAATTGTGGACTGAATTTTATTTTTTTTCCCTTTGTCAGTCATGGACGTGTAGTAACAACATTGCCCTTTGATGCATTTGTTTCTGTGCAGCCTTAAGGCCCATGCACACCGAGACGTTTTTTGCTCGCGTTGTTCGTCGACGTTTAACGCCTTGTGACTAAATAAAGGGCGTCAATGTGATTGTGCACACCAACGGGCAAAACGGCAGGCGCAAAATCGTCATTTAAAAAAAAATGCCTCATGTTCAATTTTTTTTGCTTTTGTTTTGACGTGCCGCGTCAAAACCTTCTCCACCAATCAGATTGGCACTTTTGTTCACGTGTACGGAGCTGCTGAAGTTACAGTTAACACCCCTTGGAGGCGCTCAAGCGCAAAACTGTCCATGCGAGCGCACATTGAAGAAGATGCCCAGAGGCGACGTGAACGTGGAGCTGCTTATTGCACTGGTGAACAATAATCATTTCTTCACCGCTAGAGCTGCTACTTGAACCATCCATGCTTTGCCGATCGCCAACAACGTGTCAACTTTCTCTTTTCTTCTACTGTGTAACAAGCAGCTGTCAGAAGCTTGGCGCCACCCTGTGTGCCATCTAACGTCAAGGAGTGATTTTTGTATACTCTTCTGCTCGACGCCAGAGAAAATCGCTTGGGTTTGAATGCAGAAAAAACGTCTCAAAGCGCTGACGATAAACGCAAACGAAAAGCATCTCGGTGTGTACGAGCCTTTACATTTAAATTTTTGTTTTTCTCCATTTCCATTGACTTCCATTATAACCACATTTTTTGATTGCAAAACCCTGACACCATATAAACATGCATTTTTGATTGTTGGTGGTTTTCTCCGTTGGGAAGAGGTAAAATTTGTCATTTTTACTGTTTATCATCAGTTGGCACCATTAACCTTTTAGATTGGCCTGTGCAAAAGAAGTAGTTGCTTAATTTATGGATTTTATATAGATTTATATGAGTATAACAGCAAATTAAAGTGTGTATGTGTGTCTATGAGTAAGTGAGAGTGCCTTTTGATGTTGAGAAGTACAAACCAAACAAAAGCAAAGGAAAGTTGTTTTGATTTGCCTTTGCATTTGGTGTGAAGAGCAGCAAGCAACATGAGAAAGGGGTTTACTTGTTTCCTTAATCTGATGCATTTTTAAAGCAGTTTATTTTGGTGTATGTTTTCATCTCTAACATAACAAAAGGGTAGTAAATTTGTCCAGGATGTATCATTAAGGTTTTTTTTTTTTTTTCAAAGCATTTTCCCAAAAATATCTGTCAAAATAAGATTTGTTACTAAAAATCAATCCGCTAGCTGAAACACAGAAAAAGTTGTTGCCAAATTAAAACTTAAAATCACTCCAGAGTGGATGAAAATATCCCCAACAGCACATAAGGGTTAATTTAATCTCAATATATGATACTCCTCAATGGTTTAACAATCTAGTGTTCTAATAAAGCAGAATAATAACCCAGCCATCACTTGTGAAGGCAATAGTGAATGTAGGTTTAGTGCTCGGTCTGTGCAGCCTTAAGGGAGTTCAAATACTGATCCTGAAACAGCCGGGTTTCACAGTGTTCCCTGAAAATCCCCATTCATTACACTGTAATAACAGCATTGACAGGGAACATCTTCATCTGCCTGAAGCAATTACATCCAGCTCGACTCGAGTGGCTCATAGGGTTACACAGTGGCCAGAGTGATGTGTAGTTGTCCAGTGGAAACCGATGTATTTCAGAACCACAAAGTTATGTTTGCAGACTTGAGCCTTGTTCACGACGGCTGCATTACTGACCACGTTAGTGGGTGATATCGTTACCTTTATTTTATGCATGCACCTTAAATTTTATGATCTGTTGTGAATGTTTCAGCTTTTTAAAGGGACTCTCCGCTTTTTTTAATATACTGCAAGATCATTTTACAAGTCCTGTAAAGTTAAACAGCTGAGTTTTTCATTTTTGAATCCCTTCAGCTGATCACTGGGTCTAACAAGAGCATTTTTAGTTTAGCTTAGCATAGTTAAATGAATCAGATTTGACCATTTGCATCTCACTCAAAAATGAGTTTATATAATTTTCTTATTTAAAGTCCTCATGAATTGGAAGTGTTTGAGATCTTAATTCCAGATAGTTGAGCGACGCGGTGGCGCAGTGGGTAGCGCTGTCACCTCACAGCAAGAAGTTCGCTGGTTCAAACCTCGGCTGGGTCAGTTGGCATTTCTGTGTGGAGTTTGCATGTTCTCCCTGCGTTCTCGTGGTTTTCGTGTGGGTGCTCCAGTTTCCCCCCACAAGTCCAAAGACATGTGGTATAGGTGAATTGGGTAGGCTAAATTGTTTGTAGTGTATTAGTGTGAATGAGTGTGTATGGGTGTTGCCCAGTAATGGGTTGCAGCTGGAAGGGCATCCGCTGCATAAAACATATGCTGGATAAGTTGGCGGTTCATTCCGCTGTGGCAACCCCAGATTAATAAATGGACCAAGCTGAAAAGAAAATAAATGAATGAAGGATTGGAAAAAGTTGGTGTAGCTCCAACTGAAAATGATTGAGCAGGGGGTGGGGCTTTCCTTTATACATATCGTTCTCTTGTTGCAAATAAATGGTAAAAGGGCCGTGGTTAAGAATATTCTGGCTGAAGCTGTCAAACTGACGTCAGCATAGAAGACTGCCTCTCCAAACATGAAAGCAAATGGTCGTCTTTTTGATTTAAAGACTACCATAACGAACATTTATTTATTATTTTTTCAGTATGTTGACTTAAAGTACTAAAAAATAACAATGTGTGCTAGCAAAATAAACATTTTAAATTTGGATTTCACACTGACTTTAAAGCTTGATTCCTCTGTAGTTACAGGTATTAAGATGAATGAAATGAAAAGTTGCTGTTTTCTACACTGGTATTTGCTACAGCTGGAAACTATATTCTTATTCTTGCATCATAGTCAAGGAACTGTGTTGCCAGATCATGGCTGCAGCAAGTGCAATATACACAATAATTCCAATGATTTTGTATATGTTACAATTGTTGTTTGGACACTGCTATTGTTTTTTATTTAAAATAATAATATAATTATCAACCTTGTCATAATTGGAGCTTATGTATTTGTTTATTTATTTTAATTAGTACCTTCCTTAAATTGAGAGTGCCCCAATAAAATGTCATTTTTTAAGCACTGCAAAACATTTAATTCAATTAATTAAATTAAATACTTATATTGATATACACATACTGTATTTTATATCCATATCAAATAGGCCCAATCCCAATTCTACCCCTTAGCCCTTCCCCTTGAACCTCGTTTTGCGTGTTCATGTGAAGGGGTAGGGGTGTCCCAAATCTCTTTTAGATCTTTAGCTATAGGCGTAAGGCTAAGGGGAAGGGCTAGATACCCCTTCAAACGGAGATTTTTCCAGGACCACACTCGAAACCAAGGGGTTTCACCGAATACACCAGTTACAACAGCAGCATGGCTGCACACGGAAGTAAGGAGGTCCACAAATTAGTATTTTTTTTTTTTTTGTTATTATTACGAATATTTACAACAAACATATGATTTAATACGTTCATAACCGCATTCGTGTTTTACCGTCATGGTTTTTAAATCAAACACGCTAAAATAAAAACCACTAAATTTGGCTATCTATAATTCCTAATAATAACTCCTGTACAGCAGTGCCACAACATTCTGTCACTCGATGACACTCGTATACCCTGTCAGAAAAGTCTAGTGGCTTGGAACGTCCTTTTGTCTGGTATAATGTTAATGTTGTTTTCTTGTGTTTACATAGATGAATATGGCCAGGGTGTAAATGCACAGTACAGTTACAAGCTTATTGACACATTATATCGTTATGATTTTCTGAAGATAAATACCAAAAAATAACACAACTGGAATAACTACAGCAGGGGTGATCGTCGATCTTACATGAAGCAAGAGATCACGATGACATGTGATGACGTGTGCTGGTGTTGTTGTGGTGTCCCATTTCTTAGGGTTACATTTTAAAGCCCTTCCCCTTCACACTCTGTTTCAAGAGCCAAGGGGAAGGGGTAGGGGTACAAAAATCGAACTGGGATTGGGTTTTAATTTATGGCATATATTCCAAGTAACTACCTTTCTATATATCGTATAATTTTTTCTTTTCTTTTTTGACCATAAGCTAGTTAAAAAAGAAAAAGCTTGTTAATTCACCTGCATTGCCTGGCCAAATATGAATCAAAAGCAAAATGAAATGTAGTAGTTGCATAATTTGCAATATTACATTTACAGCATACAATTTCTTCCATCACAAGCGTATTTCACATTTAACGACTTAATTATGTGATTATGCTTAATTGTTAAGCCTGACAGTCATACAGCCACTGCATACGGCCTCAATTTCCATGTGAATAAACTAAATGCACTGCTGAATGCACGATATGATTTGCCCATTCTCCATATTTTAAAATGTCTGCTTTATTACGAGGAATTATATTAATAAATATCTTGCAAAGAAATGGCCACATTAAAATATGTAAGAACCCTACAGGCTTTTCTTCCTCCGAGACCAGTTTAGCAGACAAACCAAGGCTGCTTAAGCACAACTCCCTATGATTATGATAGCCAAAACCAATAATATTTCTCAGTATTATGCCTTAAGAGCAAAATAAAGGGCATATCCAGGCGTCAGCGTGATTTTTATGACAGCCAGAGTCAAAACTAGGTTATCTGAAGTGTCGTTTTTCAACAATGGACAACAGTGAGGCAAAAAAGACAAGGTTCTGATATTTATTTAATACTTAATCTAAACATACATTTTAATATGTCATTTGCAAATGTCTGTGGTACTGCAAAGAGGCAAGAGAATCCGTTGACATCGAAATCCTGATGTCGAAAAGGTTTGGCGTCGTATCGACAAACATCTCAGAGAAACACCCCCTGGAATAACATAGAACTGTTTAGCTACAGACAACAACATGAAATCGTTAACTCCAGATGCGATGGCATTGATATTTATCAAACGCTATGAAGATCGCGAAACATTTAAATCCAAACAGGTGTCGTTTTAGGATCCCGGAGACAGCCGACCTGCAGTTTTTACCACATTCAGTTTTGGTGATCAGAAAAAGTACGGCAGCATGGTTACAGACTGGACTCACAGGCCGTGATGTGTTTCCCCTCCAGCAATATTAGAGACCCTGTTTTTAATAATGAGCCGCAGAGCGCTCACTGTAAGATACTGTGTGATATTTATGTTCTCTCCTGGCTGACCCTTTCTAAAGAGTACGTCACAAAATAACCGCTGTGTTGGAGAAAAAAAAAGAAATCAAAACACATAAAAAAATAAGTTAACAGCTCGACAAGAATATAAATGTACAGTATATACAATCGTGTACGATGAAAATATATCAACGCTTTAGTATCCTAAAGGATCCCACTTGAGAGCTATAGATCATTAAATCATACGGAACGGAAAGGGGGGGAAAGAAGGAAAGAAAGAGAGAGAGAGAGAAAGATGCTGAAGGCAGCATCGGCAAAATAATCAAAACCTAATAAGGCTTCCCTCACAAAACCCCAGCTGTTAAAGCAGAACCAAACCAAAGAGCAGCCGTCTTGAAAAGATAATATATCAACAGCACTAAACATGACAGGCACCCATACTTTACCTTCAAAATGAAACCAAATAAATAAAAATATATTCATATATGTGTATATATGCTTATAAAATGAAACACTGAAAATCATTTCTCAAACACAGTGCCGCCACGCAGAAGGCAACAATCTGCTTTCGCCATCACTCTCTCTTTTTTTTTAATAGTAAAATTTGTTTTTCGTCTTTGTAGAATAATTCTGTACACTATATACTGTACCAGTAAACAAAATGTAAAAGTTTGTTTTTAAATATTTTTCTTTTTTTTTTATGTATACCCAGTGTATTGAAAAAAAGTGTTGCAGGCACTTAAAGTCCATCTCCGACGTGTTGGTGTTTTTACAGTGGAGCGCCGACGCGGGGAAAGGGCTTGTTTGGTTATTCCTGGATTGTGTTGGATTCTGGCGCCAGATTTTGCACCAGTCTCAGCCGAGGATGTCCAAGTAGACAGGCGTGGCTTTTCCCAGAGCGTAAAGGACTTTCTGAATGTCTTTGATGTTCAGCCGTTGTTGCGGCTCTCGTTGCCAGCAGCCTAACATGAGGTCGTACACCTCCTTAGGACACAGGCGAGGCCTGTCTAGAACCCGACCTTGGGTAATGCATTCGATGACCTGCAAAAAAATACAGAGAGACAGAAATCAGCAAATCTGGGGAGTTATATGGAGGTTTTTGGAGATTTAGGATTAATTTTTCTAAAGAGGTCCTACTAGGCCTGTCATGATGTCTGTTTTTTGTACAATATACTGCACCAGAATATATTGTGCTAAATAATATTTTTGTCATTTTAAGACTATTTTATGCCACTCATTATAAAATGCCTGAATGACAATATAATAACATCATGATGCAAGTACACACTTACAAAGAACACATCATATTTTACTCTTAAGAATTTGTAATTTAATTATAGTCATTTAACAGTTTAATAATCAGGCATTGGAATCAGAATGTGAAAACGCATATCCTAATCAAATAATAATACATGTTAACAAAGAAGTGCAAGGTAAAGAGTAACACAGGCTTTGATGTCTGCTACCAGATCTATTTTCAGTGGTCAGGCACCCACATGTACCACATGAAAATATACTATAGTAATTTATAGTAAACACTATAGTGTTCTTTTTTTTTTTTTAAACCATTCTGACACCCCAAAATGAGCTAAACGTTGTTAGAATTATATATATATTGCATCACCAAAAATGATTGAGGTCATGTCCATGTGTTGTGTGATAAGTTGATATATTGATTATTCACTCTCAGAAATAAAGGTATGCGAGCTGTCACTAGGTGGTGCCTTTTGAAAAGGTACAAATTTGTAACTGAAAGGTCCATATTAATACCTCTAGTACAAATGAGTGAGAAATTATCAATAATGGGCAGGGCTTTCTCCTCTTATAACATGTACAAAGGTACAATGTCAATTAAAGTGTTTCTGCAGGCTGTTTTTATCAAGTGTGATTATAAATTATTATAATATCAAGTGTAATTATAGTGATATATTAATTCATTTTTCCTTGAGAGGCTGTCTATATTCACACTGTTGCTTCACAACTGTGCTTAAACCCCTTATAAAGGTGATTTTTGATTAATGGGTCCACTTTAATGTAAAAGTCAAGAAAAAGGTAATATTGGACATTATGACTCTGACAAATAGACAATGTTTTGACAGAACCAGTCTTCCATCCAGATCAATGGTTAAGGCAAACTCTCAATATTAGACTCTCAATTCTGTTTCTTGATAGGCTAGCAATGCAATTTTAAGCATAACAATGCAAAATACATTTCTGATTACATTTTTGATGGAAACATGATAACCAAAGTTCCATTTATATCAGAAAGTCTCAGCAGCCATTACTTGAATTATTAGTATTAGATGATCCTTCACAAATCATAGCAATCGGATTAAGTGCTAAATTATGTTCTAGCTGTGATTATTGAAAACACTTGCATTTTTTTTTACATTAAGATTTTATTTCTCAAAACAGAAAATAAGAAATTTATGAAAGATTTCTGTAATATTCTAAATGTCTTAACTCTCGTTTGATCAATTTAATGCATCCTTGATAAATAATAGTATAATGATGATGATGATGATGATAATAATAATAATAATAATAATAATAATAATAATGATGATGATGAAATAAAACTAAATAATAAAAAATCTTAAGAACACACATCAAAATGTAAATTATTTTATAACATTTTTTTAATTAAAATGCTTTGTTTTTATTATTTAGTGACAATTTTTTAAAATTCGAATTAGTATACAAAATGTAAACCTTTTATATAATATACATTGCTTTAATTTATTTTTTAAATATAAAAAATAAAAAAATAAATCAGTACGCACATACAGAAACCAAACTTTATGTAAACCTCATATTGAAACCATGCGTAAACAGGACTTATGATAGCCTTAAATACAGTCAAGGTAAAAAAGCATTTTCAGTCATAACTATATATATGTGTGTGTGTGTGTGTGTGTGTGGTGAGATATCAGCTGCTAACCTGATCTCTGACAGCATTACACCCCTCCTGTAAAGATCACACTCCCTTTCTAAAAACGTCAGATTCACACTGGCGTTCTAACAATGGCTCTATCTCTATCTGTGCTTTTTTTGTTTTTTTTTTGTTTTTTGTGAACATTTACCTCATTATTGGATAAATGAAACCATGGCTGTTTCCCATAGGTGAAGATCTCCCACATGATGACTCCAAAGCTCCATACATCGCTCTCGGTGGAGAACTTTCTGTACATGATGCTCTCCGGAGGCATCCAGCGTATGGGCAGCATGGTGTGACCTCCCACCTACAACACAGATCACACATCAAGCATTGCTCACAAGCGGCTGACGTGGTATGAATGACTTTTTATCTCCTTCTTTGTGCGCCAGTAAACAGCTTGGCCTGTTGGTTTCAGAAAAGCTTTTTTAATGAACACGCGCTGTATGGTTCAAGAAATGATCCTCTTGCTTAGAGTTTTCAGGCTTTATTTTAATGGTCTAGGCGCAAAGTCTAAAGCACATGGCGCAAAAGCATTAAGGGCTTGTCTGAATCCTTTTGCTATGTTTTAAGGACAAAAAAAGGTTTGCGTCTCGTGCATGGTCTAACAGGATTGTACTTATGCTCTTAATAAGTAATGCCACATGGAATCTGCATGTGCAGAATTCCGCAGATTTCTGCAGATATTTAGCCCATCATTGATTCTGTCTATTTACTGGTGTAAATGTGTGTAAATGTATATTTATTCAGTTTTTAAATTAATTTCAATAATAATAATATTGACTAATATGAAAATATTCATTTAATTTATTTACAATACAGTTTTAAAAGTAATATTTTCTGTCTTTTAGTAAATATTTTATGTGAGAGGCTTGCTTTGTTTACCAAATAAAGTGGATCTAATTGGATTCCCATTGTCAACATTAAACACAAATTAAAAAGGTTTAATTTTTTTTATTTTATATATTAAGATTTTAGTTATGATTAATTCCGCATAAATCTGCAGATTTTTAACAAAATTTTGCACAGAAATAGCAAAAAAAAAATGTCTGCAGACTCCGTCTGGCCCTATTAATGAGTTATGGCTGTGTTTTGAGCATTAAAACCAATCAGTCTCATTTCCAATTCCCTTTAAGAGTCAGTTGCATCGCGCTATGTTGCATTCGCTATTTACGTGGTGGATGTTGGAAGTGGGAAAACTGAATGTTTCACTAGTGAGAAAACCGCTAAACATATTTAATTTAATTTGGTAAACGCAAAGATTTCTTTCCAAACTATTTGTAAATTCAGTTTTAATTTCCAGCAAACAAATAAATGATCAATAATAATGTAAATAACACACTTGGAGTTATATCCAAACACAAATTTTCATGAATAAACTGAAAAAAGCCCCCCCCCCCCCCCCCCCTGGAGGCAGTGTTTTTTATTTTTATTATTTTTTTTTTTTGAACAATCTTTTTTTATTGCGATTATAATAGAAAAATAACAATATAACATCACAGTCATATTAACTTCTTTTCAAATTTTGAGGGAAAAACAAAAGAAAGAGAGAGAGAAAAGCTCACCCACACCCACAAAAAAGTAAATAAATAAATAAGGGGGAGGGGGCACAGGTTGTTTAAATTAGTTACAGATTATTTTGGAAAAAACTAAAATTAGGAAGAAATTGTTGAAAAAATATATCATATATAGAAGGAATGCACCATGTCATCAATATGGCAGTGTCTTGTTTTAATAAATCTTTGGAAATAGGGGGAATACAGTATGTAGATAGGCTATGTCAATATCACTTTATTTTACCTTTTCTTGTTTCATTTAATAAACTGCTGAAATTTGAATTTGAGATAAGATATATAAAGGGTGTCCACATTTTCTCAAAAACAGAAAGTTTGCCTTTTAACATGTATGAAATTTTTTCCATGGCTAAACAGAAGGACATATTATTGATCCACTGTACAATAGATGGCCTTTCCATTTTCCTGAATTTCCACTTTCCATAATTCCCAAAATAAACCTATCCGGTTTCATGGGCAGTTTTATAGATACCATTTCAAAAATGAACACAGCCACCTCTTTCCAGAATTCCTGTAGCTTTGGGCAATCCCACATACAGTGCAAAAGTGTACCTTTTTCAACTAAGCATTTGATGCATGTGTCTGGGATACTTTGATTAATTTGATTTAATCTGACTGGAGTGATGCATGTTCTCATAATCCAGTTATACTGTATTAATTTAAGATTATTATTAACTTTTGTAACTTTTAATTCTTTATTTTCATATGTAAAGATATTTTTGTGTTGCTGTACATCCTGTGTGTATTAATCAATGTGTGAGCGTTTGGACCTGCATAGGCGCATTACTAACGTGCTCTGCACTGGACTTTAGATCAGCTTTTAGTTGTTCAATGGCTCTGTCTATTTTAGTTCCTCAAAATAGCAACAGGCCAACAATGTGCCTTAACACACCTCCTTTTTAGACCAGCACACCCATGAGTCCACAAAGTGGTGCAAATGGATGTGCTGTTTAAACAATGTGGCGCAATGTGTGCTCTACTTACACTATTTATACTACTAAAAGGTGTAGAATAGTACGATTTGGGACACACTTATTGTTTAAGAGGGCTAATAGTATTGACCTTAAAAACTGCTCCTATTCTAGCCAAAATAAAGCAATTAAATCTTTCTCCAAAAGAAAACATTATAGAAAATACTGTTTCCTTGCTCTCTTAAACATAATTTGGGAAATATTTGAAAAAGAATTAAAAAAGGTTAAAAAAAATTCGCAACTTTAATTTGTCGCATAAAATTTACAGATAAACTGATGGAGCAAGATTACACCCCTGTCCAAAATGAAATGTTTACACTTTCACACAAATACACCATTGCTATAGCAGAGAGCATATGGGCTTTCTGAAGTGTTTATTTATTTATGCTTTGTGTTGACAGCCTTGCAGTTTATTCACTGTGTGTAGTTCAAACACACTTACTGCAGAGGAGTAGAGAAAATTGTAGTGCACAGTGATGCACTCAGACACTACTGAGGCCACGAAAGAGCATGTAAACCCACGACAGCGTACACTATAAATATGTACTACCACTAACAATCTCAGTTCAGTAAGAGTTTGGGAAATTAATAGTCATGTTCAGGAAGGATACATTCAATAATACAAAAAAGTCTCTTACTATTCTGGGGAAAAAATAAGGATAAATAATATATATATATATAATATAATATAATATAATATAATTTTCTATTTATTTATTTATTTTTATATATTTTTATGAATTTTTATCTCTACTTAAATTCCAAGTGTGTGTTTTTAATCTGTGCTCTTTCAGCTGTATACACATGTACAGTAAACATTCACAGGGGCATTATATAGATTACTATATAATATGAATTTGTCGGTGTTCTGCCACTTCAGTCTTGTAAATTCTTGTTTTGGTGGCAGAGTCCAGACACTAGCTCTGTCTTGTCCTGTATTTTGTGCTCGGTGGCAGTTTTTTCGAGTGGAGCACTCATTTTGCCATTGTGTCTCTGTATGGGTGCTGTTGTGAGTGCGTTTGGGCCATGCGCTTTGGCGTGTTGGGGCGTCTGGGCGTGCCTGGGACGCACACTCTTGTACTCGTGTTTGTTTGTCCAGTCGGCAACGTGCCGTTTCATTCTCAGCGTCTCAGTCTGGTTGGTTTCGGTTTCGGTTTGGTGCTGAGAAGAAACATGCACATTGCGTATCTGTGAGCGCACTATAGGACCATTTGTGAACACATGGTTAATGAGTTCTCTCATTGGCTGCGTGCTCTTGCCCTGTTTTACGTGAGCACATGGCTTGTGGTGTTTTCTTGTGTCATGTGCTCTCGCGTCTATTGTCTAGTCCCACCCTCCTTGTCCACCCTTTATTAGTTTATGTTCACCTGTTTGCTTGTTAATTATTTCTGCTTATATTCTCCTCATGTCTGCTGTCCTGTGCCAGTTCGTTGTCGTTTGCAGCCCTGTCCTGTCATGTTTTCCAGTCCTGATCCCTGCCAGTCTTCCCAGTCAAGTTTGTTTGTTTATTTGTTTTATTAATGATTTCCCTGTTGGGGTAGTTTGTTTAGCATTTTATTTAATTTTATTATAAATAAATACCATTTTCCCCTGCACTTGGATCCTTGCTCCTTTTCTCCTCCACGAAACATCACAGAATTAGCTTGCATTGTTACTTTCAAAGAAATAAAAACTCATCTTTCGAAATAAATACTTTTCTTTTTACAACTATTTATAGACTCTACACATATAATCAGTGAACAGATGTCAATAAAATGTCACATATAGCATTATGAATTGTACATTATTACTTAAAGTCCATACTTCATGACAGTAATTGAATCTGTTTAAATAAATCTGAGTATAAATCCAATTTTATGTGATTGTTTTGAGTAAAAAGTAAATATTGATATCAAAACTGCCTTGACTTGCATTTTATTAAGTGAATGCTGACATTTAAATCTACATAGAAATACACTCATTGGCCACTTTATTATTGTAGGTAAACCTGGCCAACTGCTTGTTAATGCAAATTTTTAATCAGCCAATCACATGGCAGCAACTCAATGCATTTAGGCATGTAGACATGGTCAAGATGATCTGCTGCAGTTCAAATGGAGCATCAGAATGGGGAAGAAAGGGGATTTAAGTGACTTTGAATGTGTCATAGTTGTTGGTGCCAGATGGGCTGGTCTGAGTATTTCAGAAACTGATGATCTACTGGGATTTTTACTATCTCTAGGGTCTACAGAGGATGGTCAGAAAAAGAGAGAATATGAAGTGAGCGACAGTTCTGTGGGCACAAATGCCTTGTTGATGCCAGAGGTCAGAGGAGAATGGCCAGATTGGTTTGAGCTGATAGAAAGTCAACAGTAACTCAAATAACTACAGCATCACTAAACGCACAACACATCCAACCTTGAGGCGCATGGGCTACAGCAGTAGAAGACCACCCCAGGTGCCACTCCTGTCAGCTAAGAACAGGAAACTGAGGCTACAATTCACACAGGCACACCAAAATTGGACAATAGAAAATTGGAAAAACGTTGCCTGGTCTGAGGAGTCTCGATTTCTGCTGCGACATGTAGATGGTAAAGTCAGAATTTGGCATCAAAAACATGAAAGCGTTGATCCATCCTACCTTGTATCAAAGGTTCAGGCTGGTGCTGGTGGTGTTATAGTGTGAGGGATGTTTTCTTGGCACACTTTGGGCCCATTAGTACCAATTGATTATCGTGTCAACACCACAGCCTACTGACCATGTTCATCCCTTTATGACCACAGTGTACCCATCTTCTGATGGTCACCTCCAGCAGGATAACACGCCATGTCATAAAGCTAGATTCATCTCAGACTGGTGTCTTGAACATGACAATAAATTCACTGCACTCAAATGGCCTCCACAGTCACCAGATTTCAATCCAATAGAGCACCTTTGGGATGTGCAGCTGACAAATCTGCAGCAACTGCATGATGCTATCATGCCAGTATGGATCAAAATCTCTGAGTAATATTTTTCAGTTTCTTGTTGAGTCAATGCCACAAGGTTTAAGACAGTTCTGAATGAAAAACAGGTATTCCAACCAGGTACTGGTAAGGTGTACTTAATAAAGTGGCTGGGGAGTGTAGCTATTGCATTTTAATAGGTTAGATTCTGCTGAAAGTTGAATCGTGAAAGTAATGGGGCTCCCTATATAGTGTACATAGAATTATCTGTGATATATTTTCTTTATTATTCTTAAGAATGTTGTAATTATAATTGATTATTATTAATATTATGCATGTTAACAAACTGTACCGTTCTGTCCTTAGCAAAATGTGATCAAATAAAATCTAATTCACAATTTTGTGCTTTTAACAGTGTTATTTCACCATTTGGCATGCCAGACTGTACCAAATGGCACTGGAGAGATAAAGCTGTGCTCCAAACACTATGAAATTGAATCCAGTTAAAAAAATAATAAAGTTGGTCAGTAACTTAAGTGTTCGAAGTCCAAATGACTCCAATATTTCCTAACAAGTATGTCCTCTATATGCACTCAAAATTCTTTTGCTGCTTGTTCAAGCTACTTACGTAAAATAAGTTGAAACAATACAGTTCTGTTGTGTTTTTTAATTAATTAATTAATTAATTAATTATTATGATTATTTTTAGGACAACTTGATTTTTTTTATGTTTAATCCACTTAAATTTGTAAAAAACGATTAAGTTAACGTAATCAGTTTTGGTTGGGACAACAGTAAGGAATTGTGTGGAAGCCAAGTTTTTTATTTATTTTTGTTTTTACAGTGTACAGTTAACTAATGTCCTAACTAATGCTTTATATCTTTTAAAGATTACTAAAAAGCCTTTTTTCATCAAACCCTATACAGTACCTAAAGTGGAGCTTGTTCACCAATAAGGAGTCAGTTTTAGGGAGTAAAATTCAACTATTGCTGCAGACATCATTGTACAGTAGGTCTACATTAAATTGTAAATTTCCATTAACTAAAACTACACTAAATGTCATCAGTTTTCATTGACTAAACTTAGACGAAAATAGTCATGGATGATTCTGACTAGGGTGACATGGTGGATCAGTGGCTAGCACTGTGACCTCGCAGAAAGAAGGTTGTAATTGTGTGCTGTTGCACATACGCCGTGTAAAACATATGCTGGATAAGTTGGTGGTTCATTCCGCTGTGGCGACACCTGATGAATAAAGGGACCAAGCCGAATAAAAGTGAAAGAATGATTCTGACTAGAATAGGACTAAAATGCTCAGACTTTTAGTTGTCTAAAACCTGTTCAGACTATAGAGCATGAACATGACTAAACGTAATAAAAGCTAAAATGTCAGCTTTTAGTCTAAAACTAAATTTAAAACAGGCCACCTAAACCACTACATCCTTGACAAACCATCAGTCCACCGGTTCTTCATTCCTTGACTTAAAATCAATGTTCACTTAACGTTGGGTCAAATATGGACATACCCAACCTTGGGTTATTTATTTAAATTGAATTTAAATGACATTTTTTAACCCGATGTTTGGGTTTGTTCATATTCTACCGGAGTATATTAAGATCCAAATCCAATGTTTTGATGTGAGAATGTAACAAACAAAACAAGGCTGTATTTCTCGAAACCTTCTTAAGGTTACGTCATTCTACGTCATTTAAAAATGTAAAAAATAAATAAATAAACATTTCCCAAGAAGCACCCACAATAGCTATGTTTTCATCCAAAGATGCAAATTAAACGTATGTGCAAAACTTTCATCCATCCAATGAGTCAAAAAAAGTCACTTCCTGATTAACTGGTGCCAAATATCAAAAGTAAAAACAGAGTTTGCTGCGGTAGAAGCTGCGTGAAAACTTAATTTAATTAATGACTTGCGCCTTAGAAGACAATTGTCGACATGCAATGAACATGTGGCACTGTTTGAAGGCATGAGACGTGGAGCACAGGCACTCTTTACAGTTCTTGAGGTAATTAATAATATACTGAAACGGGTAAGGTGTTTTAGAATGACCAAAACAACAGTTCATTGTGGTTTGTCCAGTCACCCACATTTTGATCATCACATGACCTCCTACAACAAAATCACGACTTTTTTTTTTTTAATGCACCTACTGGAATTTATTTGATTAAAGTATTTCCATCGTAGTTTATATCTTTTATTATCAAATGAAAAGTTTATCCTACTCTGTTATGTGCATATGTTTGTATGTGCATTTTCAAAACTTATGCGCATCATGGCATTTCCATCAACAGATTTTTATTTATTTCCTTAATTATTTTTGTTTTAATTATAATTTTTTATGTGCATATCTAAAATGTGCACAAAAATAGGTGATTGAAAACATAAATAAGTTGGGCCACACGGAATCTGTGCACGCAGATTTCCACAGATTTTTAGCCCATCATTGATTCTGTTATTTACTAGTGTAAATGTGTGTAAATTTATATTTATTCAGTTTTTAAATTAATTTCAGTAATAACATTGATTAATATGAAAATGTTCATATTTATTTATGATACAGTTTGTAGAGTAATATTTTCTGTCTTTTAGTAGATATTTTATACGAGAGGCTTGCTTTAACCAAATAAAGTGGATCTAATTGGATTTACATTGTAAACATTAAATAATTTTAAAAGGTATTACTTTTTTTTCATACATTAAGGTTTTAGTTGTGATACTCCCAAAATCATTCAGCATAAATCCGGAGATTTTTAGCTAAATTCTGCACTGAAATAGCAAAAAATGTCTGCAGATTCCATCTAGTTCGAGGAATGCACCAAGAATTGGCGTAACTTTAGATGCACCTTTTAAAGTCTTCATGTTCTAATAAGAGACTTCGTTATCTGGAAGCACAACCCAAATCATTGGTTTCACAAATTAATAATAGTAATAACAACAAATTATTAGCAAAACCAAATGATTTAATTGGCTTTATTAATGATCTCTTGTCCTTGTTTGAAGTCCTCCACTAGAGTTGAGCCACATTGACTAAACAATAATGCATTAATTGTGCGTGCACTCAGCTTCGATTAAAATGGCTTCTCCTCAAATCTATTTCTTATTCGCATCAATTCCACTTCATTCATCATGCTGCGCCGGCATGAAACGTCCAACGGGGGCTGCTGGGTATTGCTGGAGCCCTTCCAGCTCAGCGTGGATTTCTCTTTGTAATTACTATTCCCTCTGTTGTGTGTCTTTACATTGATCTTGCTTCTGGGCTGGCAGAGAGCAGGCTAATGGATGCCTACCTCCACATTAGAAATTAGCTAAGTTGGTTCCTGTGACTACTGTCTGCTGCATATAGTCGATATCTTATTGAAATCCTTGCAACCCAGTCTGTTTTTATTTGTGTTTTTGCTGCTCTTGTTGCAATTGATAGTCAAGAGAGGGATTCCAAATGAACTCAAGGTGGTTATAAAACCAAAATAGTCTACAAACGTACAGCAGTTCGTTGCTCTGCAGATAGCACTTAATTGAGTCACATAAAAAGATAATTGTGAACTGACACATTTCATGAAGCAGTGATGCATTAAATCACATGTACTATATTTAGGCTTGACAAATGGTCTGTACACATTTCAAACATTTACAGTAAACGTTATGAAGCGTGTCCTGTTGCTTAAATCATAGCTTTATCACTGTAATCATAGCTCTTATGTGTGTTCTCTTGAAAAGACAGCAAATTGATTAATTCTGTATCCTAGGGAGGGACGTAGTGAAAAAAATAAGCTTTATTACATATCAAAAAAAAAAAAAAGTTCTCTTACAGTATGTTCACTGCAGATTGCAGAACCCGGCTGTGAAACCATCACATTTGAGATATATATTTTTTGTTTATTTAATGAAATAAGGGTGGCACAGTGGCTAAATCCAAACACCTATCCATCTATCGTATCAGTTTATTGTATCAATATATTGTATCTATATATCCATCCATCCATCCTATCAATACATCCATCCATCCATCCATCCATCGTATTCATCCATCCATCCATTCATCGTATTTATCCATCAATCATATTCATCCATCCATCGATCCATCCATCCTATCAATATATCCATCCGTTCATGGTATTTATCCATCAATCGTATTTATCCATCTATCATATTCATCCGTCCATCTATCTATCCATCCATCGTATCAATATATTATTGCAACAATATATCCATCCATTCATCTTATCCATCCATCTTATTTATCCATCCATCATATTCACCCATCTATCATCCATCCATCTAACGTATTCATCCATCTATCATCCATCCATCCAACGTATTCATCCATCTATCCATCCATCTTATCAATATACCCCTCCATCCATCCATC
>CAIGQQ010037820.1:12791793-12805320 GCA_903798035.1 Danio albolineatus
GATAGATAGATAGATAGATAGATAGATAGATAGATGGATAGATGGATAGATAGATAGATAGATAGATAGATAGATAGATGGATATAGATTGATACTACAGTATATTGATACTATAGATGATATAGATTGATACTATTGATGATATACTGTAGATTGATACTGTATTGATACTATAGATGGATATAGATTGAAACAAATGGATAGATTGATTCTTTAGATGGACAGATCAATGCTATAGATGGATGGATGGATACTATAGATGATGGATAGATGGATAGATATAGATTGATACTGTAGATAGATTGTTACTATGGATGGATGGATACTATATGGAAGAATGGATATGGATTGATACTGTAAATTGATAGACCTACTGTAGATGGAGAGATTGTTACAGATGGATAGATAAATTTTATAGATGGATACTATGGATGGGTTGGATGGATGGATAGACATATAGATGAATATCTGTAAATCCACTTTAAATGTTGACTACTGTTAATAGATGGATTACAACCTTTCATTAAAGTTGTCCTAAAACTATTGAACAACATCTATTCTTGTCTTAAGACCATTTTTAAAACTTTTTAGATCCAATTCAAATGTTGACTGCTGTATATTCACGTTAACACTTAAGAATATTATTTAAGAAAATAATAAACAGTTGCCAAACTGTGTTCTCCTTATTGGTCTTTTTGAGATTTGTGCAGCCCCACTCTTTGGTAAGCAAGGAGGGGGAAAATACACTGGCGTAGTAGTAGTAGTAGTAGTTAGTAGTAGTAGTAGTAGTAGTTAGTAGTAGTAGTAGTAGTAGTAGTAGTAGTAGTAGTAGTTAGTAGTAGTAGTAGTAGTATTATTATGTTGGCACCAATAGCCTAGTGGTTAGTGCGTCAACACATAGCACTGAGGAGCTCGCGACGACCCGAGTTCGATTCACGGCTCGCCTTGCCGATCCTTCCCCTATCTCTACTCCCCACACTTTCCTGTCCTGTCTGTTTAACTGAGAGGAGATTTTTTTTTTTTTTTTCGACACATTTCTAAACATAATAGTTTTAATAACTCATGTCTAATCACTGATTTATTTTATTTTTGCCATGATGACAGTAAATAATATTTGACTAGATATTTTTCAAGACGCTTCTATACAGCTTAAAGTGACATTTAAAGGCTTAACTAGGTTAATTAGTTTAACTAGGTAGGTTAGGGTAATTAGGCAGGTTATTGTATAATGATGGTTTGTTAGACTATTGAAAAAAAAATAGCCTAAAGGGGCTAATAAAAATTTAAAACTGCTTTTATTCTAGCCGAAATAGAACAAATAATACTTTCTCCAGAAGAAAAAAATATTATCAGACATACTGTGGAAATTTCCTTGCTCTGTTAAATATCATTTGGGAAATATTTTTAAAAAGAAAGTAAAATTTACACCATATGTGTGTGTATACATGCATATATAAACACACACACACACACGTAGAGGTTGCTCTCCACGGGACCTAAATCCAGTTGAAGGAGAAAGTCCTGTAGTCGTAATAAGAGTCTTTTTTCAAACGCAGCCTTGAAACTACTTGCATGCATAAATTATAAAGAATAAAAAGTAGCTGAGCATACTTTGCATTTTTGGTTCACGCACATTAAATTTCGCTTATATGCGTTAGAACTTTACAACAGTTTTGTTTATTATCAACGCTCATTTCTTGATCCACAACCACGATACATGAGGCAGGATTTGATTCCATAGCTCTCGCCATAGATATGTTGGCTCTTGTACTGTATAATGACTTCAGAGCCTTTTCAGTCACTCCAGTAACAGATGCAACCTGACAAAAAACTATCTGCAGTGATGTGTGTGTTTTTTATTTTTTATTTTTTTCTTCTTTTTGATAACTGATTGTTCTGTAAATCCAATATTTGGTAAAACATCAGTTGACCTCTATTACAAAGAACGATAGGGGAAAACATCCATTTAAATCAATAGTAGAAACACAAAATACTATGGAATTCACAGGCTGTTTATTTTTCAGTATCCGTCAGTATATCTTCCTTTGTGTTCAGTAGAAGAAAGAAACAGGTTTGGAACAGAGGATGAGTAAATGATGACATAATTGTTGTGTGAATTATCCCTTTATCTTATATTGCCCGTTTTTGTGGCTTCACCACAGAAAATGATGTATATCACTTTATTTTACAGTCCAGTTCCACATACTTTGTACTTCATACCCAATTATTATAATTATTATAACGCATATAACTAGGTGCTAACTCTGAACCTCACCTTAACCCACGTAGTTACCTAAAATTACAGTACTTTCTCAGGTAATTATAGTGTAAGTGCATGTAAGTGCACAAACTAAAATAAAGTGCAACTAAATAATATATATGTTTCCCCGTATGGACAAAAATAGCTGAAACCTTGAGTTTACCTCTCTTATGGTAATCTGTGAAAGATCTCGCCATCTGAAAGAATGAGTGAATTAATAAAAAATAAAAAATCTACATTTATTATATTTAACTTTCTAACAACTTTTCATTTGCTGTATGAAGCATGTATATAATAATATGTTGGGAATGAATATGTCACTGTCCGTAACCTATTTGTTTGCTTTAAAAAAAAAAAAAAAAAAAAAAAAAAAGCATTTTCTTTAAGTCTGTGCATGAGGTATCCTGTCAACAAACCTCAATCCCAAATGGAAAAAACAGACCTGATTATATAATTTATTCAATGTTTTTTAAGCAATATAAATTTTACAAAGTTCATTAGAAGCATATCTTCTTACATTTTCTAGAACAGCTGTAGTTCATGTTATTGTGTAACATGGTTATTGTTATTGTGTCTATGGTTGACAGCTCTTACAGTAAGTGTGACATTTGTATACAGTACGCAATATATGTGAAGCATGTGGGAAGACACTGGCATCTAATAGCTGTTCCTGGCAACAGCTCTACATTTAAATCGACACCTGCCGTGGTGTTTTTCATGGCCTCCAATAAATAATTACATTTGACCTGGTTAAAAGAAGTCATCCATCACTGTTGTTTGGGTCTGGAATATTTATTGTCCACAATAATATTATAATTTTTGTTTAAATGATGTGCATAGAATACAGGATGTCATTCACACTGCAAAAAAAAATCAAACAAACAAACTTTACATTAAATATGATTAATCTTTTGACAGCACACTCTAGCGATGTGCGGATTGTGATACTATCCACCGGCGCTGTGGATAATCATCAGGTCGGATAATAAAAACACATTATGATTAATTGCGGGTGGGTTGCAGGTGGATGAGTTAAATTATTTATGATTTTTGTTTTGAATTTTTTTTTAAACACATTCTGTAAAATATGAATGTGTTAATACATTTTTCATCAGGCAAAGGGTCCTAATTTGCAGGCTAATTAAAAATAAATAAATACGCACCTGGTCGAGGTCCATTTGTTAAAGCAGAAACGGAGGTGAAAGAAATCCGAGAGAAACTTAAAAAGGGAGAATTAAAAACATAATAAAAGGAAGGAAAGAAAAGTGCCATGTGGGAGCGTTTTAGCAAAGGGGTAACGAGGATGAATCAAGTGTTGAAATATGCAACAGCTGTGAAGCGCTGTATGTATATAAAAGCCACAAGACCGGTACCGTAAAGGTCACGAAACACCAAAACACATTTTTTGAGCTGTTGACAGTCATATACGTGTCCCACGCTGCTATAAACACTATTAGGACACATATATTTCGCTTAAGAGTGAAAGTTGTTTGTTTTTGCGTTATTTTGAGCAAATTCGTTCTTCCGGTTTGAAACGAATTTTTGAAGCTGCGTCACGCCGATGAGATCCATGAGTGTATTCGAGCGTGGAGAGTGGACATCTGTACCGTCGAGTGCATCGTGACGTCTCTGAGCGTGCAGCATTAAGTCATGAGATAGACTTGGTTCAAACCAATCAGCGCGCCCTATTATGTACGCGGTGCAGCTTCATTAATATGCATGATCGCTTCGAAGATTGTTTGTACCTGCTGCAGTGTTCAGACGGCAGAGAGACACCGTGCTGTTTTGCCAAAACAAGTGGAAGAAGAAGAATTGTTTGGAGACACAGGTCGTCAGAGTTGTGTTTATGTGCTACAACGAAGGTTTTGATTTCATTTCCCTGCTATGAGAGCGTGGCTGGACTTCCATCACACGCAGCAGAAATGCGTTTGTAAGGATTTTTTATTTTGTATTTTTTTTATGTGAGAGCTTTCCGCATCTGGAAATGGTGAAATGCGGATTTGCCGCTCGTCTCCTTTTAAAAAATACACAGCTCCAGTTCATGTTAATTGTCCTGTCTTTGGTAAGTGAGCGATCTGTGCTCTTTGTTTGTTTATTCAGATAAACTGTCACTGAGTTTAGAGCATGCTAACATCACTACAGTATTATAGACTGAAAGATCCGCTGTAAATGCTGCTCTCCGAGTGTAAACATTTTTGTGACAGGATATTGTATACACACACGGCTTTCTGAGGCTATCTACCAAGAGCATCTAAGTTACCGAGAAATGCAGAGGGTTTTTTTTATTTCTCCCATACGACGCGCGGTCTCAAACACTCCATTAAAAACACACTCTTAGCAGTTTCTCGCATCTCGTTTGTCTCGGGGGGCATGCAGGAAATGTTCCTGAATAAAAGTGAAAGTGCCAAACTACCGTTAAAGTCGACAAACTAATAATTTGGCAAATAATTTGATTACTGATGTCCATGTAAACAGCCACTGTCTTTCTCCCCTGCGTTTGTGTGCCTTCCCTCTTTCCCTGCCCCAACACTTCCACCTTAACAGATCTGGACACACCCACTTTCCTGAGCTTTTCCAAACTAGAGGTGTTAAAACACCCTGCTAAGACAGGGGGGTTTCATGGCCCTTTAAAATATGAAAGGTGTGTGCCAAATAGAAAAACAGGTCAAGTCAAAGTAAGATAAGCACTTTAAGTTCTTACGTTCGTCAGGACGGCAAAAAATACCACTGGAAGTTAAGTCTAGTCTCGTGGATGCATGTGTGGACCAAATCGTGTATTTGTGTCTAAAATGTGAGACACAACGTTTTCCAAAGGAAATAATGTTACTGTTTATAGCAGGGGTTCATTTTTCTTTCTTCTTAAAGACATGCACAGATGAATTGTTCACCACAAAACTAGCAATGTGAGCTAACAAAATCATATGGGTAGTTTTGATTTCATTTGTACTTGAAATAACAAAGTTCATTAAACTAAATGAATTATGATGATACTTACTCGATAGTAATCAGAGCTGTAAATGTCTCTGGACATCCCGAAGTCTCCAATCTTCACCAGCAGCCCATTCCCCACGAGGCAGTTGCGGGTGGCCAGGTCGCGGTGGACAAAATGCTGCGAGGACAGATACACCATGCCTGCTGCTATCTGTGTAGCGATATGCAGCATCTGCGAAAGGCCCAGTTCCCCGTTCGACTGCATCGGCTGGCCGTCCACCAGGATCATGGCGTCGGGACCATGTGCTCTGAAATGAGGAGAAAAGTCTGGTTGGTTACACTCTGCAGTAATTGTCCTTCAACGTCCGGCTTCGCAATTACTCATCAAAGAGTCACGTTTAGGATCCGAGCAGGGAAAATTGATTATGGATCAATGTAAAAGGGCACAAGGTCGAAGTGTTCAAATGCACCCCATAAAATAATTCCCCCCTCTAATCCTTTAATCCCGTAAAGCTGTCTAATTTGAAGTGAGTGAGTCAAAGGCGGAGAAAGATGTGCTTTGGCTCGGACTGACTGCTGAAATAAAATCGGCCCTTCGGTTAACTTCTCTTTCGATTTTTCTCTTCACTCTGGGAAAAATGATTTTCGTCTGATTGCGGCAGGATTTGCATAAGGTGGCTGTTCTGAAGGGCTCGACTGTAATTTGTGGTCAGTGCCTCTTCAGCGGCGAAGCTCTTCAAACTGTACGTTGAAGAGCTAACAATCAGAGAGCTAACAATCCTAACGCCTGCGCTGCTTTAGCACACAACAGTCTGGCTCTGGAGTATATATATAAAAAACAAAGTATTCAATTCACTTCTTGAATTATTTTTTTTTTCCAATGTTTAAAAGAAGTGATCTCTGAAGAAGCCATTTAAAGGGATAGTTCTCCCAAAATTGAAAATTCTGTCATCATTCACTCCGCAGGGTTCCCACACCTCTTGAAAGCACTTTCATACATATGAATTCAAGGCCAAGTGACATGGCATGTTCTCCCCGTGTTTGTATGGTTTTGTATTCACTATAGGTGATTTTAAGAGTTCACACTTAGATATTGTTTGACAAATGTTAGCAGGTTTGGCATGCTGTCCCGGGAGAGAACCCTGAGCTCAGAGAAAGTTGAGCCCAGGGCTCCCGCCTGGTGGAATGAGCATATAAAGGGGAATACGAGATCAGGTAGTTCTCGAGAGCTCCCCGTATTTATTATTATCAATGTTGGGAACATTATTACTAAATACTAGTTTTAAAATGATTAAAAGAGTAAAAACTTTCTGAAGCAAAGCTGCTGAAAAAGTTGTGCACTATTCCCCAAATTATATACACTGACTCGTTAAAACTCGACACGCTTATCATCTCCATGAAGCTTCACTACAGTTTGCTAGCAGAATATTTCCGCTGTACAGGAAAATCAAGCAGACTTGTATCATTGCAGCTTTTCAAAAATCAATTTCATCATTTTTTTTTCCCTTCCTTGAAACGCAAGTCCGGCCATCTGCATAAGTGTAAGAAAAAATTCTCTCACTACACAAAAGAATAATTTATTATCATCGCCCATCGCTTTGCTCCCACAAGACAATCATCTCACTCCAGAACCCGATCTGTCTTTATATTTTCACAGTTCTCCCCTGCAAATTACAATTCACATGGCTTCAATCCACCTTGTGACATGAATACAATGAAGCTCAATCATAAACTGCCATTCTGAAATAGATTCTTGTGTTTCAAGACCTAGCGAGCTGTCTCGGGTCATCAGTCTAGATAAATAGAGAGATGAAACTTTCTGACTGATTTGAGGCGCATCAGATGTAATATGTAACTCATATAGTTACGTACTGTATTCATATATAACGAATTCATATCAGTGAATCTTTCAGATCTCTGAATTACTTCTGCTAAAAAGTCTTTAATTCAGAAAGTCTTTAATCTTCAGAAGAGATCTGGCTTGTTTCAAACTGCTCGCAGGCCCAATTATTTTGGTTATAATCAATGTTTATATGCGAATAAAAGCAAAAGCAAAATAAAGTCCTCGTGTTTCTATAGCGGAGTTGGATTAAACTGCTAAATTCTCCTTAAAAATGTTTTGAAGTGTAAGTTATTTGATCAAATGGTTAAAAGTCTTTCAGATTTCATTAAAAATAATTTAATTCTAAATGTTCTGAAGAGAAAGATGGTTTTGGAGTGACCTGATATAAAATAAATTAGTTTTTAATTGTTTATTGATTGATTGAGTGATTGATTTGATTGATTCATTTGTTTGTTTATTTTTTTTTTTTACTAAACCTCAATATATGAGTCTATTTATAAGGGATATGCATCTCGTTAAGGGATAGTTCACCCAAAAATAAGATTTCTGCCATTTATTTTTATTTTTTTCAACTTTTGACTTCCAAATTTGTTTCCAAACACAAAGGAATATATGTTAAATCTGTAACCTTTGATGTGAATATTATGGAAGTTACCGGTTTTCAACGTTCTTTAAAATATCTTCTTTTGTGTTCAGTAGGAGGAGGAAAACTGTTTTGGAAGAAGTCAAGGGTGAGTAAATGGCATAATTTTGAACTGTACCTTTAAATATTTTTTAAAGGGATAGTTCATCCAAAAATAAGATTTCTGCCATCATTTTTTTTTTCAACTTTTGACTTCCAAATTTGTTTTCAAACACAAAAGAATATATGTTAAACGTGTAACCATTGACATGAATATTATGGAAGTTACCGGTTTTCTTCAAAATATCTTCTATTGTGTTAAGTAGAAGAAGGAAAACTGTTTTGGAAGAAGTCAAGGGTGAGTAAATGATGGCATAATTTTCATTTTTGGGTGAACTGTACCTTTAAATATTTTTTTCAGTGTAATGTTTGAGACAAAGCTGGTACTTCAATAAAAAAAACAAATTAAGATAAACAGGAGTATTTGCAGTACATAGAAAACATGATAAATACCCGTAAAATTTTAGATTCTTTCTGTGAAATAAATTGTGTTTGATGTATGATAGCACTTTTTGTTGAGAAAAAATATATTCTACAAAGTCATTTTAATGCACTAATAAATTGTAATGTATAATTAAATAAATAACTAATAAAATTATGTATATAAAAAAAATCTGAAGACTAGCATCAAAGGTCTGTCTTTAACATGATCTTTTTGGCACCAAGCAACAGCTAGAACTTGTTTGCTGAGTCTTCTGAAAAGATGTGCTATTTAATATCATCTTTCAGCATGTCTAAAAGTTCTTCCCTAGATTTAGGATGTTCTAGCTTTCTTTTTCTCTCCAGGTGAATCTCTTACTCCCTTTAATGTATATAACATTCAGGTCTGGACACTGTGTCTTTGTTTCATCAGCTGTTTTTCATTCCAAATATGATTTCATTACATTATCTGTGTGTTTGGGATCATAATCATGATGAAAAATAATCTAATACAAATTAGCTGCTTTCCAGTACGAATTACAAGACGAATTAAAACCGGTCTGAACTTTTAAGCATCCACAATCCCATCAATTCAGGCAATATTGACAACACGCAGATCAAACGAAGACAGAAACTCCAGTAATTTTTAGTATTTCTTCCATCTTTATCTAACTCTTTCATATGTCTTGAACAATTAAACCACAAAAAATCCAACTTGAACATTTTCTGTTTTGACATTAACATTGACACTACCCTCACTAAAATAACAAATGTAGGGGACCTAAGACTATATACTGTATATTTATTCCATGGTCTGTTGAAATTCTTGATTCTGATTGGCTGGAGGGTGTGCATTATTTTCGTTGAAACGCACAGGGAGTTCCAGCCAGTTTTGATCACAGTTTGAAATAAATGCGCTTCTCCCAAACGTTTACAATTACTATAGCAACTCGCATGTGCTGCGCATGAAACCGATGAGGGCTGTTAATGGCGGATGGGAAATCTGCAAAATTAGGAATATACTCATCAACTATGCCATAAAATCAAGTTTTAAGAGTTTTTTCAAGCGAGAATTTAGTTATTGTAAAGTCGAATCGGCAGTTTGTGTGTACTCCGCTACGCGTCATGTGGTCCTTTGCCTCCACGTCATGCATTAAAATCCTTTAACGCACGGCAAGCCGTTGATTATCCATTACACATATAATTATATATATATAATTCTCTCTTTGAATAAAAACAAAACAAAACTGCACAATTAAAAATGGTCAATGGTGCAGTCTATATCAGTAACATGCCAACAATGCAGCTTCCTTTTCAGAGCAGCACACCCATGGGTGCACAAATGGGTGCAAATGCAATTGCTATTTACAGTAAACAATGCGTCACACTATGTGATACCTGCACAAAATACCTGCACCATTCTAAAACAAGCTAAAAACACTTGCATCATGCCTGAAACTACATTACAGCCAAGTTTGTTTTATCTGGAAACTGCAGTCAATTGTTTGTTTTATGAGTTTTACACAAATATACACGGCAAACAAATCAGTGTACAATTAACTCAATTTGAGTTTAACTTAACACTCCTTGGGTGTACATATGACTCCCTCCATTTTGGAGTTAAAATAACACTTTATAAAGTGTGAAATTTGTACATTACTCACAGAGTTCATTTTAACACAGTAAGAGTTTATTCTTTCATTGAACTGGAGTGTGTGTGTTACCCTTCAAAGTGTTAATATATTACCTTTTTTCCTATATTATCAATTGGTGTGACAGATAACAGTGATCAACTATGTTGAAAATAGTTTGAAAGTAGTGAAAGTAGTTAATTTATTAAATGTTCATTAATCTTTTCAGAAATAATTTCAAAACATTCAACTCAAGACATGTTTCAAGTTTAAGTAAAACATACTGGTTTGATCACTGTTTGTCTGAAAGAACTGGTTCGAGTAAAAAAACTTGACTTTACATCGCTAGTGGGAAATACACTGCGTATTGGGTTCAAAGTTCAACACTGAAAACAATAAAACTCTTAAATATACGCTCTTTTACGCACATTTGTGGTTTAAAATGTACTCTGGTTTTAACACCAAAAAAATCACACTGTATATTTAACACTAGAATTTTTGCTGTTTAGTTAGAGACACGTTTTTCCAATAATCCTTGGTTGTAAAATTCCCAATAACAGTGAAGTGGGTAGGAAGGCTAAACTTAGTTCTTCAGCATGCGGTGTCCTTGGTGTAACATAAAAAAATCTACCTCAGGAACTTATTGAGGTCTCCATGCTTCATGTATTCAAACACCATGATGAGAGGGTCGCCGTCCACACACACGCCATAGAACTTGACAATGTGCTCGTGCTGGAGGTTCGTGAGCAGCTCAGCCTCCCGTTGAAAGTCTTTTCTGGCCGTCAGGGTCGGGTCTTTGAGAGTCTGCGAGAGAGATAGAAAGCGTGTTCACTCTGGGAGATGTAGAGACAAGAACAAATGCATGGCGGAGAGTGGGGTGCCACGTTTTTTTTACTCAACTTGTCCTCTGGGCAAGGAGAAATTAGATGGAGGTTAAACTAATATGTCTAATTGCATTTCAGGATGTCTGCCATCAGCTGAAATGAGACCAAAATGTACAACAAAAGGCCAGTGCATGACTTCTTAAAACAAAAAGTGGTTGAGCGAGTAGTCTGAGACCAGTTCATACACAGTTGATGATGTTTCATGTGAAATACATGTGTGGACATTAGATATGCGGCTTGTATTCTAATTTATGCCTAATTTTGCACATTAGTAATAAGGAAGTAATTTAATTCTTATAAAACAGTGTAGTAGTGTAACATCTTGCCATAGTGTATGCCACAGCTTACCCCAAGGCATCAGACATATTCTAGCTACCATTGTGGGAGATGCTTTAAGAGGAGGTTTGCATTTCAGTTTTGATTTCATTTCATGCATATGCAGTAGTGGTGTAACGGATCACAAATCTCACGGTTCGGATTACATCATGGTTTTTTTAGTCAAGGATCGGACC
Source organism: Danio albolineatus (assembly GCA_903798035.1). NCBI lineage: Eukaryota > Metazoa > Chordata > Actinopteri > Cypriniformes > Danionidae > Danio > Danio albolineatus. The sequence continues at coordinate 12,802,957 of CAIGQQ010037820.1, forward strand.
AAGGAGATAAATGTAATTTGCTTTCCATTTATTACAAAAACAGTACTGCAAGAAACATTTGATTTTAACAAACAGCTTAGAACTTGTAATTTATTAAAAATAAAATGAAGAAATAATCAGCTCAAATATCAATTTTCAAAATAGTTCAACTTTTGCCACTGTGTAGATTAATACTGAATGTGTGTCGTTATTACTTGGCGTTATGTTTAAGAGTAGAGTAATATAATGGTGTTTAACTGCATTGCTTTATTGCGTTCCTGCATTGGGCTCTCACATACTTTCATACTGTAGCCGTGGTGGGCATTTCTCTCTGTCTCACGATGAACGCAGTCAACCGATCACAGTAGAGTGGGTCATCGGTCTAATCGGCACAAATTAGCTTCGTGCTAAGGAGGGGTTTGGTAACATGATTCGCTGAACAATTCATATGGGATTTGCTGGGATAATAAGGTAAAAATAAATGCATATTATGAGACAATGAAAGTGTTTTTTGACCTTGCACGATTATCAGCATGTTGTTGAAGACCCCGATATTAATATATTACATAAAAATAATACATTTTTAATGTTTTATTTAATGTTTATAATGCAAATCCAATAACATCCACTTATTTGGTAAACAAAGCAAGTCTTATATGTAATATAACTACTAAAAGATTATATAAATATAACTTAACCATCTGTATTGTAAATAAATCATAAGATTTTAATATTACTGTTATTATATCACAGAAATATTAGTAAAATTTGTAAAAAAAAAAAAAAAACTGAATAATTATCAATTTTCACAAGTAATTACATAGATTTCCGTAGATTTTTAACCAATCATTTAGTCTATGGATTTCTATGCGTGCAGATTCCGTGTTGCCCTACTCTACACATGAGTAAAGTGATAATATTTAATAGTGAATCTCAATCACAGACTATCTTTATAACATTCATTGCCTGACAAAAACGACCCCAAATTCTTAAGGCCAGTAATATCATTTAATCATTGCAAAATAAAGTGCTGCTAGCCTTTTCATTGTGTGTCCTGCTTCTACCAATTAAATGATAACTTGGTCTGAACGGCACATGATGCAATTTGATTTTAATTACAGAATTCCCCCGATCTCTCTGACACAAGCAGAGGGAGCCATAATCAGAGAATGGCGTATATTACGGCACAGATGGCGACGTGTTTGTTTCTGTCATGGGATGTGTTTGTGCCCGGAGTAGTGGTCCGACAGCCCTGGGTCCATAACATTTCCTCATGACACTGGAGCATTTTCACAGCATCTTCTGTTATCTTTATGATGTAATAGTTTCAGTGGGCTCTGGTGAGGCAGAACATTGAATTAGAGAGGATGTGCGAGAGCGCTTTTCTGTGGTTCAGTGATATTATTGGCCTTAAGAAGTAGCTCTAGACTAGTTTTCTACTGGTTTTACTTTTAACGTCAAGTGGAGAAGCAATACAAAAGAAACATTACTATGATAAAACATTTGTGGTTCATTAACTGGTTGATTTTCTTTTAAAAGGTTTCAAGCACAAAATACATTACGCTCAACACAAACCATGTTTATTCTGAACAAGAAAGTAAGATGAATGGCCATGACCAAAATTAAGATGAATTTGTTAATGTGAATCCCAGGAATGAACATCCACACAGTACTGTAAAAGTAGATCATTAAAATAGTAGGGCAGAATACTTGCAAAAACAATGCAAATGGGTTAGAATTGCAAACTGGAGAACTCACTGACTCAAAGTATGACCATGATCATGCTCAATTTTACCACACTCTTCAGAATACACCCACTCAAATGTCATTTAGTGCAACCCTTAACCCTACCACAAGGCTAAACCCATCAGTAACCTGTTGTGTTTTATTATTGTCAACACCTACCTCAATCCTTAACCCAACCTCACAGTAACCTGTTGTGTTTTATTATTGTCAACACCTACCTCAATCCTTAACCCAACCTCAGTAACCTGTTGTGTTTTAACGTCTACATCTACCCCAACCCTAAACACAACCTCACAGTAACCTGTTGTGTTTTATTAACGTCTACACCTACCTCAATCCTTAACCCAACCTCACAGTAACCTGTTGTGTTTTATTAACGTCTACATCTACACCAACCCTAAACCCAACCTCACAGTAACCTGTTGTGTCTTATTAACGTCTACATCTACACCAACCATAAGCCCAACCCTCACAGTAACCTGTTGTGTTTTAACGTCTACACCTACCCAAACCCTTAACCCAATCTCACTGTAACCTGTTGTGTTTTATTAACATCTACATCTACACCAACTCTAAACACAACCTCACAGTAACCTGTTGTGTTTTATTAACGTCTACATCTACACCAACCCTAAACAC
>CAIGQQ010037820.1:12815320-12833121 GCA_903798035.1 Danio albolineatus
ATATATATATATATATATATAAATTTTACATCTTATGTAGACTTGTTAAAGGAACATTCCACTTTTCTTGTTTTTAAAAATAGACTAATTGTAGAAGTTTCCTAGAGTTTTACCATTTTTAAATCCATTTAACTGATCTTCTGGGTCTGCCAGCAGCACTCTTAGCTTAGCTTAGCATAAATCATTGAATCGGATTGGACCGTTAGCATCTCAAAAAAAAGTTTTGATAACTTTCCTAATTAAATCTGGACTCTCCTGTAGTTATATTCGGTACTAAACCCAATGGAAAATAAAAAGTAGCTTTTTTTTTCATAGGAACAATACTCTAAATAGAAACTTTGTGGCAGTACAATGGCTGCAGAAGGTCCAATGATATTACACAGTGCTGCTATTTAGTTACCTAGCTGGCGACTATTTTCAGGCACTGTGTAATATCATTGCAATGCTCCAGCCATTGTACGTCAGCAAACTTCCTAGATCATTACGTCAGAATGAGTATATTTCTTAGCCATATCAGCCTACAACATAGCAATATTTCATTTTCCGTTGGTCTTCATACACAATGTCACTACAGAAGTGTCCAGCTTTATACAGGATAGTAAAAAAAAAAAAAAAGGTTTGCTGAGATGCTAATGGTCTAATCTGATTCAACGATTTATGCTAAGATAAGCTTAAAGTGCAGACCCAAATATTGACTAAATATATTAAAATAAGTCAATTATCAAAAGTCTTTTTTGAACTTTTTGAGTGAGATGCTAATGGTCTAATCTGATTCAGTGATTTATGCTAAGCTAAGCTAAAAGTACTCCTGTCAGACCTGGAGGTCAGCTGAATGGGTTAATAAATGGTAAAACTCAAGAGTTTAAATCAAATTTGAAGTGCTATGATTTCACTAAGTTGCTGGTGGGTTTGATTTAGTCATGGCTTATATCAAAGGTCCTAAGAGAACATGTATAGCAAAACAGATTTTTTTATTTCTTTAGGAATCTGAACACCTACTGTCCATACAGATCGACAGCAAATGCAAGTTGTAAAAACATGTAATCTGAAAGCAACAATGTGCTGTTATGACTGCCCACATTTACATATTTAAAAATTTGGCATGTGCTGATGTGAACAAGGCCAGTAGGTTAGTCAATCAGGACTTGTGCATTAATGCCTGCTTACTTTTTCAGCAGCACTGTTTACAGAACAATTTTTTACTATTAATTTTTTCCTTAGGATCTTTGTTATATGCCATATTTCAAATAAACCAACCAGCTACAGGGGGAATGACAACAACACAAACTCGATTTGGAGCTAGGAATAATATTAAATGTAATTAACGAAGAGAAAGAACTATGACCTAATAAAGCATTGCAGATGACAAAATCAAATTAAAGCAAGAGAAAAATATTGAACTATTAATTTAGAGTTGTTTGTGGAATCTACTGAAACCTAGATATTTCAAGTGTATTGCAAAATACACATGTATGCATTCACTTTTGTATAATGAAGTTAATGAAGCTACATATAAAGACATTATGCTTATTTGGGATGCAATTGAATACATTTAAACTGTATGTCCTGCATTTTGCATTCTGGTATGGTCATGAGTGGCTGTCTTCTTTACGGAACTGCCTACTCTTTCTTGAAGCCTGTCCTGTTTTCAAAATAAGAGTCTCATATACATATTACATAAATAAGAGACAATGATCATTGTTGTAATATCACTAAGAAACATTTCGACCAATCAAACCCAGGCTGAGGCATGCGTATTATCTTGTGTAGTTCGTCACAAGATCGAAGTCTGTTTTGCGCTCTGATTGGCTTGTGTTTTGTTTTTCAAGATTTATTTTTAGCAATTTTGCATATGTTTGATAGGACAGTAGGATTGGAGGAAATTAAGTGGAAGAGAGAAGGGATGGGGAAAGGTCCATGAGCTGGAATTCAAACTCAGGACATCCAGAGCGCTTTTGCACTATATGTGCTGTATGTCGGCAGATATAAACTAGCGTCTTTCTTGAAGCCTGTCCTGTTTTCAAAATAAGAGTCACACACGCACACACAAACATAAAAAATAATAGAAAAATTATCATATTGTAATATTACCAGGAAACATTTTGGCTAATCAAACAAAGCCTCGGACATGCAAATTATTAATTAAGTCTGTGTTTTGGTCTAATTGGCTTGTTTTTTTGTTTTTTTTTATTTTGTATTTATTTTGACCATTTTTGCAGTCACTTGATAGGATTACAGGTAATTAAGTGTGTGAGAGAGAGAGAGAGAGATTGGGGGTTGGATCGTGTGGGGACAGGATCGTGTAAGGTCCACAAGCTGGGAATCAATCACGGGACATCCAGAGCACTGTTACACGAAATGCGCTATATGTCAGCAAATATAAACAAGCACCTTTCTGTTTTCAAAATAAGAGTCCCACACACATAAAAATAAAAATAAGGACAAAATTATCATATCAGGAAACGTTTTGACCAATCAAATGTGCTAAATGTCGGCGCAGTAACCACTGGACTATCGAGGCTGACAATAAGCTTGTTTTTTACTGGGATTTTTACACTCACAGGATTTACATCAAAACAAGGAAACATCGGTGTATGAGGCTCATGTTTTATCAGTTCCATGTACAGAGCATTCATCTTTTAACTATGCCTATGTATATCCAGATTTTCTTTCTATGGCACTCTTAAATAAGTAAAATAAAGTTCATTCTATACTATTGATTCTGTTCTATTACAAACAAGTAAATAGTTCTAATAAAAATGCAGTCGTCTAGAAAACTAGAAAACAGAAAGTATAAATAAAATGCTCCAAAAGTAATCACGACGTTTGCCTCAATTAGTAGCTCATTAGTTCCAGAAAATTATTTTTGGCCGATGTCCCTTTTCGCAAAAAATAGCAGATCATTTGTTCTCAAGCACCTGGTTTGTGCCGGTGTCCACCTTCATTGAACTTCAAATGAGCTTGGATGAAATTGGTAGTCCAATTACGAGCGGCAACAATAGACGTGTTGAATCAGAATCTTTGTGAAGGTGTGCACATTCAGAAGCTCCATTAAATCTGGCCTGCATTAATTTACAATGCCCTTTTTTCCCTGAGCCGATGCCTTTGTCCTCTCACTCTTAGGCCTGATAAATTCAGCTTGTCATCAAATGTTACCTTGAAACAATGCAATCGAAGTAATTGTGTCCCGAACAATGAAGGTGTACACAGGAGACATTGGTATGGACGTATCTTCTCTAATGTGCAGAGCGGTTCAATGTGAACAGGACACAACACACACACTCGCACTGCTGGATACAAATATCAGCAGGCATTGTTGCTAATCTGATGAAGCTGGAGAAATGGACGGATATTGCAGGAGTGTGATAAAACAATCGCTCCTCTCAACTGTATCTTTAAGACAGGTTATTTCAAATTGAAGGTCAGTCTTTTTTTTAATTTCGCATGCATAATCGCAGGTTGCACCATGCTAGAGATTCAAACATGACAGCTTGAATTCCCTATGTGTTGAGCTGTAGCCACGTTGGCTTGTGTGTTTTTCATTTTTAAATTTGCATAAACTTAGCATCAGATATGAAGCTCGGTGTAAGTGATAAAGGCATATACTGAGCATGCCAATATATTTCTTTTTTTAAAATGGAGCATTTATGGGGCCAGATTTACTAACAGATTTCTCCTTTGGCGTACTGTCAGATACAAACCAAATATATGCAGTGAAATATTAGTGTTAAAAGGCATGGGTTGTTATTTTGGCGGCTGACCTTATTACATATTGCGTTGAGTTTCTATTTCAGCTCCAAAAAAATCTATGAGAGGAGAGTGTGTTTAATCATACAGTGTGATTTAATGAGGCTTTCTGTGGTCAGTTTGCTGTTTTATTTTGGGACATATACATACATACAACATTTCTGTCTGGTTCTCGAATCTGATTGGCTGATATTCCCGTAATAACAGCACTCGTACAGCCTCCTTACCCTTCTGTATTACTTCGCCCACATAGAGTGACAGGAGATCAATAGACACTCTACAGTTTGACAAATATTGCAGCTGTTGGACAACATAATGTACTTTTGAGGCTTTTCAGGCGAGAATGTAGTTGTTTAGATTGCATCTATGCTGTTTATTCATAAGGTTAGTGCCTATTTTAAATATTCATAATTTCTGCGGTACAGCGTGTCTGCGTTCACAGTACTGGGTTGTGGCCAGAAGGCCATCCGCTGATGTGTAAAACATATGCTGGAATAGTTGGTGGTTCATTCCACTGTAGCGACCCCTGATAAATAAGGGACTAAGGCGAATAAAAAAGAATAAATGATAGTCACTGCACTAACAAAATGTAAAATAGTTTCCTTGTAAGATCTTTCTGGCTACACACTGAAAGCTTCAAGAGTTCACATTTGGATATTGTTTGACAAATGTTAGCTGGTTTGGTATGCTGTCCCGGGAGAGAACCCTGAGCTCGGAGATAGTTGAGCCCAGGGCTCCCACCTGGTAGAATGTGCATGTAAAGGGGAGTACGAGATCAGGTAGTTCTCGCGAGCTCCCTGTGGTAAAGATGGCGGGAAGGCGGGTTTCTTCGGAAAACGAAGATAAGGGAGTAATATTTGCTGGGTTACTTATAGTGGGATTGAATTAAACTGATTGGCTGACTAATGATTGTAGAAGAGAGCAGCTGAGGTCAATCATATCACATGCTCCTTTCGAAATTAGTTTGTGAAACTTCACTAAGTATCTAATGCTAAGTTACGATGTCAGTTTTTTTAACTAGCGACAAAAGGTAGTATTTATAGTGAAATCTATTTCACACATAGTTGTTTTAAGCAATCTCATCACCGGTCAAGGTATGAGTTAATCAGGAGAGGTGAGAAATAGTGAAAGTAAAACATGGTCACATGTCTGCAAAAGAATGGCTCATATCTGAATTTGGAGTTATCATAAGCTATTAAAGTACTGCATTGTAGTAAATCGTCATATAGGTTGTCAGAAGGTTGCCTGAGGGTTCTATCTGACATTTTTGTCAAAATTGAGTTATTGACATATTCTTATTAATAGACAACTTATTTACATTATGAGATTTTTTTATTAGTTGTTTATATTTTAGGACTTTTAATAAAAAAAACAAACAAATGTTACTCACGTACTGTTTGCTATAGAATGCAAAAACTTTGAAGCTCAATATCTCAAAAAGAACAGATAGAACCTTATAATTCCAAGGTGACAAAATATGTAGTTGGGTTAGATGGCTTAGGTTGTATTGTGAATTTATGTATTTTGCGTGTGTTTTGTATTAGCTTTTTCCTATGTTACGATTTTTATTTTTGTGAACACTTTAAATCAGATGTGGGCAAACTCGGTCCTGGAGGGCCAGTGTCCTGCACAGTTTAGCTCTAACCCTAATCAAACACAACTGAACATGCTAATCAGTGCCTTCAGGATCACTAGAAATCTATAAGCATGTGTGTTTGATTAGAGACCGAGTTTGACACCCCTGCTTTAAATGTTTAATATACTGTTCAATTAAAGATTTATATATAAAACCTCGTTTAAAGTGAAGATTCTGATATCATTTATGCACCTTTCACTGGTTCAAAACCTGTTTGCGTTTCTTTCTTCTGCTGAACACAAAAGAAGATATTTTTTATGAATGTTGGAAACTGATACCCATTAACCTCAATAGTATTTTCTGTTTCCTTCTATGGAAGTCAATGGGTAAGCATTCTTCAAAATATCTCCTTTTGTGTTTAACAGAAGAAGAAAAAAAAAACACAGAAGGCTGAGTAATTGCTGAGTTCATTTGACTTATTTGGTGAACTATCCCTTTAATTTCATCCAACATCATTCTGTGACTTCCTTTTATAGTAACTGTTCAGGCACCATTTAGGCACTGATGCTGTTGTAAAATGATTGATTTGACACCAGTGTCACAAAACAATTAACACTAGACTAGCCTTAATTTTATACACTTAAGACTGTGCTTGTTTTAAATGTACTAATGTTTATATACCAGCCCTCACCCTTATTCTGTCCTTGAGATTTTCTGTTATTTTGGGACACAATCCGACAATAGATTAAATAGACTACTTGGTACATATTTGTAATGCACAGTCAGGATCTTGTGTTTGTAGCTTTTTTGATCACAGGAGCTCATTGTACATGCTAGTGCGCTCATTTCCTCCAGGAATACTTCTACCTGAATAATGATCTTTAATCTATCGCATGCGATCGAGCCGCAGTATTTCCCATGATGACTTATGCCAGAAATCCCAGTAACAAATATTTCATGATTAATAATTTAGTACATTTAAAGGGCCATAACATGGAAAATGTAACATGTGCCTGGCTTTCTTGGAATAAATGTGTTATGCAAGGAATAATTGACTCGAGTCTGTTGAATGCTTTGGAAATTATGCACACTTGGTGATGTGGCTATGAGGTAAAGTTGAGTGCTTTCATTTTTTTAAATAATTCAGTCTCAAATATTCCTCTTATGCTACATTTACCACACCTGAGGGCATTGTTGAGATGTTGTATTTAAAGTCTCCATGGTGGCGTAGTGGGAAGCACGTTCACCTCACAGCAAGAAGGTCGCTGGTTCGAGCCTCGGCTGGGTCAGTTGGCATTTCTGTGTGGAGTTCTGTGTTCTCCCCGTGGTTGCGAGGGGTTTCCTACAGGTGCTCTGGTTTCCCCCACAAGTCCAAAGACATGTGGTATATGTGAATTGGGTAGGCTAAATTGTCTGTAGTGTATGAGTGTGTATCGATTTTTCCCAGAGATGGATTGCAGCTAGAAGTGCATCCGCTGCATAAAACATATGCTGGATAAGTTGGCAGTTCATTCCTCTGTGGTGACCCCAGATTAATAAAGGGACTAAGACGAAAAAGAAAACGAATGAATGAATGAATGAATGAGTCGCTATTTTTCAGGTGAACAATTAATGTGTGTAAGTTAAGCCACTGAAAAAAATTTTTGGTAATCTTAAATCAAATTCTAATTGGAGTGGTGGTCCTTCTCCTTTAACATCATTTTGACGGCTTCAGCCACAATATTGTTAACCACACCCTTCTTGCCATTATTTTGCCATACGGGAATGATATGCAAAAAGAAAGCCCCGCCCCCTTCTCAATATTCTGTTTCAGATGGAAGTACATCAATATAATGAAATAAAAGTTTCAGCAGCTTCTGTTTCATGTGGACTTTAAAGACACCAATGGGGGCATAGTCATGTGGAACTGTAATGTGATTGAAACCTGCCTGAAACTACTTTAACTATGCATTTACTTGAAAATGATTGCACATCTCAGCCAATCAGAATCAATCATTCAACATCCCCTTATAGTACAAGTATGTATGTTTGTTTGTTTGTTTTTATTTGACAATTTAACCATTTTTTAAAGTCCATTAAGACTAATTCAAATATATTTTAAAAACCTTTAAAAAGAACAAATTATGAAAAAAAAAAAAAAAAGATAAAAAAAAAGCTGCTGGGTAATTTCCATTGTGGTTCTCTTTTCTTAAAAAATGTACAAGCAGATCATAAATCAGGCCCGTTGCCATCTTATGGAAAGCAGTTTTTTTTTTTTTTTTTTTTTTTTTTTTTTCCTTTTTAGAGTTGTTTGCCTCATTATCTATTAAATTATGAGGTTTAGATTCATTTTAAGCACTATTTTTTGCTGGATTAGCTTGTCGGATGGGGATCATAGCTACATTGTTTGATGCAACAAAGTGCTTACCATACTAGTTTAACACAAAGTGTTTATTTACAAATGTGCATTTAAACTGTAATAATGTTTATAAATAATTTAATGATTGAATGTAATAATTATTAATTAAATTCGCCTTAAAGCCTTCTTCAATTTGTTATTTTCACTATTCATCATGCCATACTGAGTTTGCATGTTCTCACTGTGTTGGCGTGGGGTTCTCCCACAGTCCAAAGACATGCACTATAGGTGAATTGAATAAACTAAATTGAACGTAGTGTATGAGTGTTTGTGTGAATATGAGGGTATATGGATGTTTCCCCAGTACTGGTTTGCGGCTGGAAGAGCATCCGCTGTGTAAAACATATGCTGGATAAATTGGCGGTTTATTCTGCTGTGGCGACTCCTGATGAGCAAACGGACATAGCCGACTAAAGTCCCGATTAGATCACAGGAATTTGTTAAGATTTCGACTCAATTTCCTTGACTTAGGGTGTCGTGGGGATTTGTAAATGACAAATGGGCGTAGTGACACAAGATTCAATCGTTTCTTCTCGTGTAATGTGGCATAGTTCACAACAGCCGATACCATGCCAGCGACGCCCCACTACACCATCGCAGAAAGTCTTGCGTGTTTATTTTTATTTTTTCTCGTTCTTCACGTCAAGTTTCATCACGTGGATGACACTGCGCAACAGGAGCACATGATTTCTCAGTTATATCAGCGGGTGCTGCCGTTAATGCGCCAGTCAGGTAATCAGAAAAAAAAGGCTGAATATTTACTCATGGGTGGTCACAGTTGGATAAGATCAATCATTGGTTATACAAACTTTAACTATCTTTTCTAAATATATTAAGGTGCTTTAAGTAATTTTAACTGACAGACTGGCACAAATATTCAGACATTTTCATTCTCACAACAAGTTTCTGAGTTCTCTCATCCTTCCAACAGAGTTTGTTCTTCCGAGGTAATCTGTAATCATGTTCAGTCCTGCAAGTACATTGCAAAAGCATTTCCTGCTTATTCAAATTTGTCATTTAATCGTGAAAACAGTATAATATAGGCTTCTGTGAAACTGAATATTTCACTTTCATTTTATTGAGGCTAGATTATTATTTTATTTAACAGACCAGCACAATCTCACGACAATTCATGTTTCGGTGCATATAGCGGACTTGTTTTAAAGGGCATCATCTCAAATGTTATTCGTTATTGTTGTTTATGGATAACTGACTACTCACTACTCAAGTATATGGGTGAATGATTTGTTTTGTTCTGAGGATATAGGGATTTAATGAATGCTTCACTGTGATTGTACCACAAATCTTTATTATATATCTGCTAATTTTTTAATATGTCATTATTTTAAAGATTTTGTCTTGAGCATCTGATTTTTCCTTGCTGCTGCTTATTTGCTTTCATTTTCTCCGTCTCACTCGTGGCTAGGCATGGGCCGGTATAAGATTCTGACAGTATGATAACCTTGGATAAAAATATCACGGTTTCACGGTATGAGGGTATTGTGGTTGCTGCTCTAAAACATATTCTTTTTAAATGTCTGCCTGAAAAACAAAACTTTTTCCTCTTTGAACACAATATATTTTACTTTGAGAAACATTTAAAATATTTTAGGGCAGAAAACATGTCGGGCTAAATAATTTAAGTGAATCATTGACTTCTGTGGTCTTCGTTTGTTTCAAAAACACAGATGTCTTTACAATTTACACCTGAAAATCTAACAAAAAACAAATATGTAACAAAACAAATACTCATACCTTAGGAACGATATAGCAGGAAATTTTGGCAGTATGAAAACCTTGACTTTTCCAAACCGCGGTATACCTTGAAAATGGTTATCTTCCCATGCCTACTCGTGGCAAGTTCAGACGAAGTGTTTAATAAGAAACCCACTGCTGGAAAAATGTACAATTAGATTTCAAAGAAAATATCTTAATATAAAAAAGGAATCATAAGTTTGATCATATCGTAACGAATGCCTTTGAATAATGTAGCTAGTTGTCTGCAAGCTTCAGTGTTTACTGAGATTGAAATTGGATTAAAAAAAGTAGAAATTGAGATAATAAATATCGTTCTAGAAACGCTTGTGACTGCTTTGAGAAATAAAGCTTGTCAGAGACGTCACAGGATGACTGATCGTAAAGGAACGTCTAGTCTGGCGCATTTGTTATCCACAACAAGTCTAGATTTTATCCAGAAAATTTGCATCATCCGACATCGTGACTTTTGTAATCGACAATAAAAATCATGTGGTCTGACCAGGGCTTTAGTCTTTCGAACCACTCAAACCCCCTGGCAACAGGCCTGTAAATGGAGTGCAAAAATTATCATCTCAGCAACTCCTCTCACCAAGTCTATCAACTTCAACCATAAAACTTTTGAACCATTTTTCAATTTCTCCTCTAAAACATTCTCAAGTTGAATCTCTTTAATACTCTTAGGTAATACATTCCAAGCAACAGTTTGCGCTTTGTCACTATGTGTGAAGCCGGAGAGATCATTCTTCTTGGATCTAGGTAAAGCAAAACGTTATGCTAACCTCCGACTGAGATGCAGTTCAGGTAGTTCAGAAACGAACTCCTCTCGGGTTGAGGAAGGAAGTAAAGGCAGCACAACTCAATTGTAAAGCAGAATAGATGGTGTGAGTCAGTCATCTAATGGATTCCAGAAAAGTCAGCATGTCACGGCTCAAAGGACATGCTTGAAATTGTGCAACAGCTTCTTTTCAAAAAACACCTACTGCAGCAGTCTGCGGATTAAACCTGCACCATGCAAGTAACATTTTTAATTGTCAGAACGGTTGTGTGACTAAAAATAGGGTCAGTCTCAACATTTTCAAATCAAAAACACACACACACGTGCGCACTGAAACCCTAATTGTTGAATAGATGGATGGATGGATGGGTAGATGGATGGATAGATGGAAAGATAGATACATATGCTGATACTATAGATGGATGGATAAATTTATATACTGATACTGTAGATGGATATATTGATACTATAGATCAGGGCTTCTCAAAGTCCGAACTCTGGTCCAGATCTGGACCACAAGGGTATTCAATCCGGACCCGACTCCCTTTTGTATTGCAAGACCATGTGTAAAGGATTCAAACTGTGGTATCATTGATAAATGAATGAACATTGTAAATCAACAGTTTAGTTTTTTGTATTTTTGTTTTAAAAAAATACGGGCCGAAATAATATAATCAAAGGCAAAATATTCAAAGTTTTCCTGAATGGATGAAGATGTCGGTCTCATGGAAAAGAAAACTTGATGAAGAGAATAGACAGTTCAAAGTTGAACAGACAGATAAGTATGCATTTATTTTACCACAAGCCAGCCCAAAGACATTCTGCTTGATTTGTAATGAGACGATAAAAATTGTAAAGAGTGGAAATGAACTATGAAACAAAACACGGACAATCTGAACAGCAGTATCAACAAAATACAGATGCCTAGTTAGCCTATTTAACCTAGTTAAGCCTTTAAATGTCATTTTTGTTTTTTTTACTGTGCTCAAATTGCTTTGTTTACTCAAATGGAGTAAGTTCACAGTACTCATATAGATTATTATAATTTTTTTTAAACTCATGGTTTGTAGCAATCGATTTCCTCAAACTGTTTGAGTTGCCTTAAGTTATTGGGTTTTACAGTACTCAGTTGGTTTGAGTTTTCTTCATTTATTGGGTTTCACTGTGCTCATATCGCTTCGTTTACTCAAATGGATTAAGTTCACAGTACTCATTGGGATTAGCTTTTTAAATTTATTTTTAATTTTTATTTTATTTTATGTTTATTATGAACAATCAATCGAGTACAATCATACAGCCTTTCAAGGTACAATCGAATCTTAATATGTGACCTTAAGTGGTATACAATTTACGTACATTATTGTCAGGTGTAACTACACTGTAGTACTCAAATTTTGTAAAATATAAAATGAAACAGCATAAAGAGAGAATAATAATAATAATAATAATAATGATAATAAAAATTAAAGCACTATTTACATCCAGGGTGAGAACTCATGTCATAAAATAATTCCTTCTAGAATAATCTCAACTGTCCATCTTCATTATACACATTGGGATGTCATACAACACAATATGAATATGTATAACCAGAAACATGTATACACATTAGTATATATTTATCTGTCAGATCAACATCTTCTATTCGTTTATAGCAACAAAGTCAGGTCTTCTAACTAAAATATATTCGACCCATTTTCCTCCATTTTCCCAGGAATATATCCTTCTTTAAGTTGACGACAAAAGTATTTTTTTTCCATTGTGTAGATCTCAATAGTTGCATCTATCCAGTTACTTAGGGTTGGTCGCTCTTGCTGTAGCCATTTGTGTGTGATTGCTTTTTTGCTGGCTGCCATGAGAGTACACATAAGGTATTTATTGTCTGCCGTTACTGTATCTGGATCCACACTAGAATTAGCTTTTGAACTTAAATGGAGTAAGTTCACAGTACTCATTATTATTATTATTATTATTATTATTATTATTATTATTATTTTAACTTAAATGGTTTGTAGCAATCGGTTTCCTCAAACGGTTTAGTTGCCTTAAGTTATTGGGTTTTACAGTACTCAGTTGGTTTGAGTTCTCTTCATTTATTGGGTTTCACTGTGCTCAAATTTCTTCATTTACTCAAATGGATTAAGTTGACAGTACTCATTAGGATTAATTTTTGAACTCAAATGGTTTGTTGCAATCGGTTTCCTCAAATGGTTTGAGTTACCTTAATTTATTGGATTTTAAAGTGTATGAGCTTGGTAAAACAAGGCGGATAGATCCCATATGAATCGCTCCACCAGTTTGGTCCATCTATAAAAAAATCATGAGCTGGAGCGTTTTTATTAGGTGTATCTTTATATAAATGATTCAGTTTACTACAGCTAAGGCATAAAGTGCTTTCTAGTAGCTCGGAGGCTGAGGAGCAAAAAATACACCCTCTCTTTAGCTGCAAACTGTCATTTAAATATCACACACTCATCAGATATGAGCACGACCATGATGGTTATGCATCTACAGCTATAAAGATTTTATGCCATCCATTATGCATAAAGAGTTAATTTATTCATGAGGGCAAAATGTGATTGTCCTCTGCCTTTGGATTCCTTTTCATAGGCGTCGGTGCACCTTGTGAATAGACCACTGCTTTGTGCCTGGAATATAAATAGACTGTGTGTGTGTGTTGATGTGCGCAAGTCCGTGTCCTCATATATATATCCAATACTATGTGCTATAAATCAATCAGGGCTCCTTTTAACCTTTAAATTTGGCTAGCGGAATCACTAATGTAAAGTGACAAGTATATTTATTCCAGTTAATTGCGTTAAAAGTCTTAAACAAGACGCCGTTTGCTCCACGAATGTATTTGTCAGCTTGGAGCTCCTCGGTCGTCGCAGACCACCAAAAATAGCAAATAAATAAATAAATGATCTCATAAATCTTAGCAGGAGCTCCGCGTTTACACTCATGGCCATTAATACAAACAATGGGCTGTGCGTTTGTTCCCATGCACTCGCAGAATGTCCTCTATTTTTAACACTACTGTGCTCCAGCATCTTCACAGTGACCTATATAATGTGCTACATATTGTAATAAGCGTACACTGCGGGCTGGTTCAAAGGTTAAGAATCACAAACTTTTTTTGTCATTATCATTTAAGGTGTTTATTTTAATATATATACAGTAGGTGCTACTTTAATGTGGCCATTATTGCTGTGCCTTGTACCGCCGCCGCGTAAGAACGTGTTTTTAGGTATGACCGCAGTTTGCGACTGTGCTGCCAGGGGGCACAAAGGGACGGGATGCGAACGGACAGAAATATACAGTAGCTGTAAATACCCTGCCACTTATGAATGAAGATGAAATAATAAGACAAGACATTATAATTGCTTCATTAATCATTAAAAACTTGTTAACAGCTTTATTATTATTGTGAACGTGTTAAATGAAATGAAGATTTATTGTGGAAAAATCTAATTAAAGAAATAAAGGACCGCTAAAATAAGCGACAACTAAAATGAAAGTAGGTACAAACATACTTACAAATAGGCCTAAATAAATAAATATATAGAGCAGTGTTTTAGCCTAAAATAGAGAGATGTACAGTGTTTGTTATTTTAAAGTGACTAGGACAGTTACTAAATAAGCTGGTCCCACTTTATATTAAGTGTCGCTTATACCTGTGAACTTACATGGTAATTAGACACGTAAGTAGTATGTAACTACAGTGTATGTACACACTGGTACATAGTATTTACTTGTGTAATACTGGTGTAACTACACTCATGTAACAACCCACTGAATATTATTTGTAACTACAAATGTGTAACAGGACATTGGTAACAACACTAGGAAATTACACATCTGTAACAAGAGTTATGTAAGTGCATTGTGTAACAACAATATGTACTTGCAGATGTTTTCCCACTTCCACACCTGTTTGCAGATCATGTACTGTACTTGTGAACAGTGTATGGCAGAACTAATGCTGCATTAGAAGGTTTCACCTTGTGATACCAGTGTACTTACATGGTAAATCCACAGGAACTGTCCACTCAATATAAAGTGTAAAATGAATCTCATTTATTATTTTTCGTTTGATTACATTGACAGAGGTGTCACTTTAAAATACATTATAATAATGTTATAATGAAAGCATTCGATTGCTTTCCTAACTTTTTATGCTCATTTAGGACAAATTAGTTGTGCTTGTAAAAAAAAAAAAAAACCTACCAAGATCGACATCTTTAGATGTTATTATTATTAATTATGTGTATATGTCTGTTCAAACACGCACTCAAAACCCAGACTTTCGCTCTGCTTCAAATCGCGTGAACAGAATCCGTTTGGGAAACAGCGTCTATTTATCACTTTGGAGCACTTCAGCTGACAGTTACGCACGGCTATATGACTTGTTTTGAGGATTGCATAAGAGGGGCGACGGCACCTGTAATGAAATAAAAAGGGAATCCCACCATTTTTATATATATTTCAAAGTGTGTTCATGCCTAAATAAATCGAAAGCACAGAACAGACTCACATTTAAAAGCAATGGGTGGCCCCTGGTGGTTCAGCAGTATGGGTTGCGTAAAAGGAGGATCGGCTCTTTAATGTTTATTGACACCCTTCAGAGAAAGACTGTAAAATACGTGAGAATCCCGGGAAAAACGGGAGGGTTGACGGTATGAACATACTGTTTACAAAAATTAAGATCTGAACCTATATCAGCATGAAAACCAGTGCCTCAATTGACCAAAACATCTTTCGGGACAATTTATTGCAAGTGTTTAACATGGGGGAGGCAGGCTTTATGACTTGTACGGCAACCAGCACCCAGGGGGGCAATCTAACTGCTGGGATCTTCACTCAAAAGGAGGCGTGCGACACACTTGTTATGAACAAAAAACATTAAAATAAATAAATAAATAAAATAAAAAACAGAAAGGACCATACCAAAATACCAAATAAATACCATACCAAACTATACCGAACCGTACTTCTCATTATTCAACTCCATTGTGATTCAGTTCAGCTCAACACAGCATTGCAGAATGTGATTCAGCTGTAAAGCATCTCTCTTAGGATGACAGTACCATCATCCTTATTGAATAAATGTACTGATCTTTTTGACCTTAATCTCAGTAAACTGTAACAGTAGTGCAAGTAAGGGCCAAATCTGTTTCCATCAACTTTTCAGCTGTTTTTTTTTTTTTTTTTTTTGAACCAAACACATTTATATTGGATCAGAACATCAAATAGCGGGACGTGTACTCACAGGTGGTGGGCTTGTTGCAGTTGTGACCGTGTCGAAAGTACTGCGGGTTCTCGATGACAGGAATGCGACTCATACCGATCACAACAGCATCAGGTCCGGCGTCGAGAGAGCAGGGTGTGACAATACCATGATTCACATGATGAAGAGGGCTCGCAGAGTCTTCCTCCCCACTGATAACTGCCACTGGGCCTGCAGAACAAGCAAACCGAAACGATAAACGTACAAGTAGTGGGAAATACAGGGTTTCTGTAGGTCTTATAAGACTTAATTCACCATTCTACAAATTAAGGTCCCAAAAAGGTCTTTTATGGACACAAGACTGTTATGATGCGTTTAACGGTCCTTGGAACTTTTTAATATTTAGATTGATTAATTATTATTATTATTATTATTATTTAAACGTATGAACGTTTTTACATATGTATGCATGTATTTTGTCATAAATAATATATAATCCCTGCTTAAGCAAGGTGTTACTAATGCAGCGTCTATGGGGCAGGACAGTAAATTTGATGTTCTCTCTTCTGCCTGCTGTTATCAGTCTCACACTTTTTTTATTTATTTATTTTTTTACCTTTCTGAAGGTCTTGATAACACTATCGGGGTTTTTTTCTGCCTAAGTTTCTCTAAGTTTACCCAACTATGACTACTTCTGCTACTGAGAAATCTGTTAATGTGAAAAGGGTTCATTAGAGCATAACTTGTTCTACTGTAAATAATAAGGCCATTGCTTTAAATGTTGTACTGGAGGGACTCTGATATTTCTTAGTATTTTTGTTTTCATTAGACATTTTAAAACATCAGATACATATAAAAGACTAAAATAGTTAGCAAAAAAATAAATCCAAGGCACTCGAAAGATGTGGAAAAATGTTTAAAAAACCTTTATTCACATGGCTTATTCTTAAAATAAGTTTAGTGTGGTGCATTTTTGTACAGCAACTGTTACTGTGTTATTTGGGAATTTAACCCACCGATATAGCCTCTGAAAACTTTTTACAGAAATCTCATTTTGCATGCTATCTTCACCAAATCTGAAATATAAACTCATGAAACACTTGGCTTTCAAGGCATATATTTTCTAGGACATTAAATTAATGTTTTCCTGTGTTTTTATATGGAAAAACAAATATTCAACACAATACATTTTTTTTCTCATAACTTCAAAATGTATATAATATATTTTTGAGCATGAAAATTCCCCTTTTAACCCAGTAAAGCCCAAAGTGTCTTCTTTCCAATGATACCTATTTGTGTTTGTAGCTTACTGGAGTCAAAAACTGTTACTATTTAAAGTTAGGTAGGTATAAATCCCCAAAAGTGAGTGCTGGCAAAAACGATGAACTTAAGAAAATCAAAGGAGTTTTATTTATAATTTTATTATGTCAGAATAAAGGCACAATGCAATTGTCAGGTCCTGTCAGTCTTGTGTTTATGTTTTCGCCATGTGACCTTCCCCATGTGCTCCTTTGTTCTTTTTCCTGCCATTTTCTAATGGTCATTTGTTCCACCTGTGTCTCCCCCTGTATACAATCATCCTCTGTGTGTTTATATCCCTGTGTTTAGTCAGTCCTTTGTCGGGTATTCTCTCAGTTGTGTCTTGTTGTCGACACCCTTTGTCGTTCCTGTGTCTCCTGTATTCTCAATGTCCTTCCAAGTGAGTGTTTGTAAATAAATCTATGTGTTTTGATAAATCCTGCGATCCTTTTGACTTCCTGAGTAAGTCAAGGCGTGACCGCAACCTCACCCACACCCAAATGACACTTCAGACGTTGTAGTTTAGGTTTAGGTGTGGGCTAGGTGTAGACTTTAATGTCTGTGAGGGGTAGTTTTGAGGTTGAGGTAGGTGTAGATGTTAAGTTTTATAAATTACACAAATAATTGGACTTGATCCAATACGAGGAGTTGGCAGTGATGCACTGTAAAATGTATCTGTTAATTAACCGTTTCTGTATTTTGTCATTCACAAGTGTCATCTGTTTATTTATGGTTGTGAATTGCATTATGGGATGTTGATCTCTGCTCTGTTGAAATTTGATGTTGAAAATTCAGCTCTACAGTTTAACAAAGAAACGTTTATTGACATTTGAGTTGTTTAAAATAATATTATATATACTGTAAGACGTAATCAGGACATGACATTCGCCATTTTCATTAGCCACAGTTTTGTTGTTGGATATATATATTTTATATGCATCATTTTGACTTTGGCATCCTAAAATTACTTGATTTAAATTATGTGTTATGTTCACATGCCTCCTCGTTCATTTCACTTCTT
>CAIGQQ010037820.1:12833521-12845967 GCA_903798035.1 Danio albolineatus
TATATATATATACAGTTTTTGTTCAACAAAAATGTTCTTAAAAAAAAACAATAGACATTTTTTTAAAATATTCGCATTCAATTCATCTTTATTTCTATAGCGCTTTTTCAATGTAGATTGTTTTAAAGCAGCTTCACATGGATTATAGTAAACTGAAACCGTGTCCGTCCAGTTTTCAGTGTTGAAGTTTAGTTTAGTTCAGTTCATTGTGGTTTAATATTCACTGCTGAGAGTTCAAACACTGAAGAGTAATCCACTGATGCGCAGCCCTTCAAGTCCCGAATTCTCATGTATTTACAGTGGTCTGTCCTGGCTGAAGGTCCCAGATCAGCAGTTAACTATATTAATATATATATAATATATCTCAAATTAAAGAAGTGTTATTGTAAAGCACAATAATTAAACCATATCAATAAAAATAACTGTAAGCAAAAGAAAACGTGAAAAACATTCTGTATGCGATAATGAAAGGACGGCACACGGTTAACATAAGGCTTAAAGAGAAAGCAGCAACCGCTTCTGCTTACAAAATAAACTGCAAGCTCTTTAGCTGATTTTGCACCTGAACTCTTCATATGGACTTGTTTTTAAACATATTGTGGTTAAAAGTCTTAAATTGACCTCCATTAAACCTGTAAAAAGCATTGAAAACTGAGAAGCATTGGAAAAAAGGATATTTTACCACAAAGGCTTTGATTTATACATCAGTCTTTGTAAAGAATCAAGAGAGACATTACACCAGCTAAACAGGCCGACTAAACAAGCTTCAGCTCATTTCACAACACAAAGCCTTTCGAGTGACTTCACAAGGCTACAAAGATGTCTAAAACACTTTCATCAAGTTTACTTATTTATTCACTGTGAAACGGCCATGGTTTGAAATTTTCCACCAAAGAGAGAGAGAGCCATTGGTCTGAATTGGAAAAGCAGGGTTGCTATCGCCAGTAAACATGCAATTTTCTGCGAGCCCACCTTCTTAAAACATTTGCAGTTTAAAAGCACCTTTGAGACCAGTTTGAACATGGGGAACCAAGCAAATCAGCAGCAAAGTGCAACTAACGTATTGCAAATAGTGTTTAAAGTCTGCTATATTAAAAGAGAAAATAGTGGGCGTGGCTTGTTTTTCTTGTACTGTGAGCTGATTGGATGTAGTAAAGTAGATAATTCATTCAGAAAGATTGGGAAAAGAGTTTTGGGCAGTTATTACAACCCAACAGACACCTCCTTCTCACCATTTCTGTTTGTTGCCACTTCTGAGGATCAATAATTGCGTATACCCTCAGTATACATACTCACTTGTTTTGCTTTATTTGTTCCAAGCCGGTTTGTCTTTTTTTCTTCACACAATTAAGATATTTTAAAGAAAGCTGGAAACCATTGACTTCCATAGTATTTGTTTTTGCTTCTGTGGAAGTCAGTAGTTACAGGTAACTGATATTAAATATATATTGCTAATGAATCAAAGAAGCATTCACTTTGGTTGTTTCTTTGCCTGTTTTTATTTAAATTTGGGTTGGGTGGGTAATACTACACCATCTTTATATGTAGGACTACACCACTGGTTGGAGGAGCGTGGTTAAGTATGTTAGCCACGCCCAATTCCTCAGACAGACTTAATCTGAGGATTTAACCGAAAACAAACAGGAAGTGCATTTTCAGATTTCACTTTTAGATTACAAGGGCAAACAATTGTTTTGTTCTTAATGACATGCACAGATGAAATGTTCACCACAAAACTAGCAATGAGCTAACAAAATCATATGGTTAGTTTTGATTTCATTTGTACTTCGAACCCTACTAATTGGAAAATTATTCCCATTTGTCGGAATAACTACTGGAATATTACTCTTTCATTAACCTAGTGTGCTGTACTGCTCTCTACATAGAGTGCTTGAGTCCTACAACCCACAATTGAGTTGTAATTAAGTGATATTATCCCAAAGTCAATGATGTTTTAAATAGATCGTTTTAATAAAATTCTTGAAAAGTCAGAGCTCAAGATATTTTCACAATTTTGTGTTTTATTATTATTTTAAAGTTAATGCTTGCTTAAAAGTGGACTTCAAGGTCATGCAAACATAGTTTAGGCTTTAGGTTTTAGACTTCAAAATTCAAGTTTTCTGAAGATAAACTAAAATGAAATGTGAGAGTCTTAGGGCTCTATTTTAATGATCTATCCCCACTGGCTATTTTAAGGCCTGAAAAATCTAACATGTCAAACATGGTTGTGCTTATTCTCTTAATGAGTTATCGGTGAGTTTTGAGCTTAACGTGCATTAAACCAATCAGAGTCTCATCCCTCCTTTCCCGTTAAGAGTCAGTTGCGTCACGCCATGGCACATTTGCTATTTACATGGTGGACTTTGTGAGTGGAAAAACTGAATGCTTCACTTGCGAGAAGTTGGTCAGTTAAACAGACCATCTGCAGCGCGAAAATAAAGAATGAGCCTCCTCCATTCGGCCTCTTTACTTTCTCTTTACTTTACTTTTGTGCTGTACTCCTTTACTTTCGTGGATACGGAAATGATGTTGTACGCACTCCACTGAAGACATCCATTAGCGTACATATTTAATTTAGTTTGTTAAGTGCAAAGATTTGTTGCAAAACTATTTCTAAATTCAGCTCTAATTTCCAGCAAACGAATAAATGAACAATATATCCAAACACCACCTATTCTTATGCCCCTTATAGTGACGCATACGTCTCTCAACCTGACAGGCGGACAATATAAACTAAACAAATATAATAAATAATACTGCCAATATTAATAACATTATACAAATGCAAATTGTCATGCATTAACTGAAAAAAGCCCCCTGAGATGAGGCAATGAGGTAGTGGTTTTTATATTTATGTTGAAAATAATAACTTTTGTAATCATTTTAATCCTTTAATTCTTTTCATATGTAAAGATATTTGTGTTTTGCTGTACATCCTGTGTGTATTAAGCAATGTGTGCAAGCTAACGCACTCTGTACTGAACTTTAGACCAGCTTTTAGTTGGTCAATGGCAACTGTTGGTCTATTTCAGTTCCTCAAAATAACAACACGCCAACAATGCGCCTTAACACACCTGCTTTTCAGACCAGCACACCCATGAGTCCACAAAGTGGCTCAAACGGATTTACTATTTAAACAACGTGGTGCAAAATGTGAAAATTACTATTGCGCTGATCTGAAAATAGCAACAAATTGCGCCGCGCACATCTTGCACCTTATTGCGCCTGGTGTATGACAGGGCCCATAAACTTTTGTTAGGTTTGTTTTGTTTGCTTGTTTTTGCAATACTTAAAAAAGCTAATGCTAAAATCCTTCAAGAAAATGGAAAACAAGAGGGTTGTTGTACAGAAAGGTCAGACTTGCAGCACTTTACACCTACACAAATACTGGGTAAAACAATTAATTTGTAATAAGACTGAACGTTTATCTCCACTAGCTAATCAAAACACATATTAGTGTTGGTTTCTCCATGAAGAATACTTGTGATTGCTGATCAAATGATGATATATTCAAACACCACTCAAGTTCTTTTGTCCTTTAAATGCTTTTTATAAGTAGGCAACTCAGTAGGTTTTTGTAAAACCAAGTTTTTGTTACATCTTGTGAATTTCAACTGGCATCATCAGAAATAATAGTTCTCCAGCAAATCAATAAATCTCACCAACTCTTGTGCCAGTAGCAGTTGAACAGCCCTTTTTTTCTCACCTTGACTGTCTCAGGGTTATGGAGCATTGCCCGGACATGCGAGGTGTAACCCTGCAAATACAACCATAGGTCCAAGGTGTGTGAAGTCGTGCCACAGCAGCAGAGCCAGAGGCAGGACACAAACACACAGATGGAAAGTGTCACGGCTTGTTTATTTGTATTGTGTGTTGAATTTGTTAGGTTCCTGGGGGCGTGTTACAGAAAGTTGAGGTCTTGGGTCTTAACATAAGATATGATACATTGGGATTTTTTGGCTAATTTGTATTATGGAAGCAAATCTTAAAGTCCAAGTGAAATAAAAATTCAGTTTCTTTTCACATTGTTATTCTTTTGTGAATAATTAATCCATGCAAGTTAACCCACTCGATAAAATAGTTTGTTTTAGTAAACTTTAGTCAAAGTCGGACCATTTGCTTCCGCGTTTGAAGTGATGGTCTTTCTGCTGACGTCAACCTGACCATTAGTTTGCTATAAAGAAAGGATGTGCAAAAGAAGAAAATCTTAGCTGATAGGAGTGGCACGGTGTGGTCTTCTGCTGCTGTAGCCCACCTGTCTCAAGGTTTCACGTTCAAAATCACTTAAGACTTTAAGGTCACTTAAATCACCTTTCTTCCCCATTCGGATGCTCGGTTTGACCTACAGCAGATCGTCCTGACCCTGTCTGCATGCCTAAATACAGAGTTTCTGCCATGTGATTGGCTGATTAGAAATTTTTGATAATGAGCAGTTTAACAGGTGTACCTAATAAAGTCAAAATAAAAAAAAAAATCAAATATTAAAAACTTTCAGTGATTTAAGATGCTTAAACATGTCATAACAGACTTGTAAAAAGGGTTAATATAATACTCTTAATGTCTATCATTCCCTTCAATTTTCCAAATGTCTCATTGTCTGAACCGGAGAACTCTCCAGTCATTGCCTCCACTATGGCTGATTTGGTAAAAGAGCACGTAGTTAAAAGTAAACACCACCCCATGAACAGAACCACACGTCTTTGTGTTTGACATTTAGTGTCCTACTGAGAAATGCTGCTTCTTGGCACAGAGTAAATCTGAGAGTTCGATATTAAACATTTCGCTGTAACTCTTGGTGTTCCCAGTCAAATCTCACTCCGAGGGATACAGACCCACCGATATTGATGGTCCTTCACCAAAAAGGCTATAGAAGATTTATGACACCTCCATTGGGCGGATCATTTATTTTGTTTATGATTATATAAAAGGCTTTGGGAGAGAGGCAGGAGCATATTTTATTCTGCAAGAATGCTAAATTTACCATATGCATCACAAGCTTTTTTGTCTTTAGCAAATGGAGTTAATGGGCTGAGACTAATGAAACGTCAAGGTCACAATCTGCCTTAAAAATAAATAAATAAATACATACATACATACATACATACATACATACATATTTTTAATTACTGATTTAGAAGAAAATAAGCACACTTAAAAAAATACTGATTTGAATGAATATATAATGAGTAGATTATCATTATTATTATTATAAATTGTCAAAATTAAGTTAAAGTTGAAACAACTTCAACATATATATTCATGAGTGCTAGGCATAATCTGTATGTCATTTAAATTATATAATGTAATTTAAATAATTTTTCCCAGAGATGGGGTGTGGCTGGAAGGGCATCCGCTGCGTAAAACAAATGCTTAATAAGTTGGCGGTTCATTCCGCTGTGGCGACCCCAGATTAATAAAGGGACTAAGCCGACAAGAAAATGAATGAATGAATGAATTTAATTACTTTTCCCAGTACTGGTTTGTGACTGGAAGTGCATCCGCTGTGTAAAAACGTATGCTGGAATAGTTGGTGGTTCATTCCACTGTGGCGACCCCTGATAAATAATGGACTAAGCTGAAGAAAAATAAACAAATTTAATTACTTTAAAGATAGTAATTGTGCATAGTTGTCATCAAATGCAAAACAATCTTACTTGCCTAAATAGGTTAATACTATAAATGCATTTTTTAACTGGATAGGTTTTTATAATTGGACATTTATTGGATTTTGATATTAAATATGGACAGGATTTGCTCACAATGAATGAGTTAAAAAAAATGTTTACTGCGGATACGGGTTATACATTAGTTGATCATACCCATGGATGCATGTTATCTGCAGATTAAATAAAGGGCACCTATTTAACCCCTTTTACAAGATATAAGATAAGCCTTTGGTGTCTCCAGGATGTGACTGTAAAGTTTTAGCACAAAATAAATCAGATAATTTAATTTGTAATGTAGAATCCGCCTGTTTTGGTGTCTGACTACAGTGCAGCTGTTTTTGTAGCCCGTGGCTTTAAATGCAAATCAGCTGCTGCTCCCCACCCACTGTCCCCATGTGTGTGTCTGCTTCTTATGCATTATGTCAGATAAACAGCAGTCAGTGATAAAGACTGACTCGGATGAAGCTGAAATAGTTCATTAGTCAAAAATACCAACTAAGTTTATTTGATGTATTTGTGGTAGAGTTTATTCAAGCCTTTCTGAAAATGATGATTCACACACAAATGCTCTTTGCTGTACACACACACAAACACATATGCACGTTTACTGACACCATACGGCCCTGGTGATTATATCAGTTAATAATTACATGGCAGTTGTAGCATATGGTTTAATCACAGTTTTTTTCGCAAAAAAATGTTCTGTGGATGTGGAGACATGGTGGGTGGGGAAAACCACACTCCTACATCTGTTTTGAGGCCCGCCGCAACGTAGAGGGTTTTGAATCGTATTTTAACGTCACAAAAACACAATAAGTCTTTTTTTTTTCACCTCAATATGACCGGACACTATACCTACACACAGTTCTGTCCGACAGCTTACAAAAGTTGATTTTCATCATAGGTGCCCTTTAAAGTTTAACCATCATCTGAATTTTCAGGATAGTTGGAAGTAAATTAAGTGAATATGAACAGTTGAGAAAGGAAATAAAAGTGTGTGTATCAGTATATTGGGTCCGTGCGTCCAGTCTTACATTGACTGCAGCTACAAAAGATGGTAAGATCACTCACTGCTTTTGACTGAGTTACTTTTGTAACATGAATAAGAGTCTCATTTACACAGGACACATTTTTGCTTCTAAAACTAACTATTGAAAAAGTTTGTTGTAATACGCTTCAGTGAATTTATGTATTTATTTAAATTATATCTAGTTCAAGTTGTGTTTAAGTTTTCAGTGTTTTGTGGGATATTTAGTGTACAGTAACTCCTAATTAGCTTTTTCAGCGGTTACTGTCGGTCAAAAATACACTATGCATCTAATTTTAATTTACTTATGGGTCATATCTAAATACAAACAGCTTTTTTACAAGAAAAGTGTCTTGTAAACACTTTAGATCTTAGTAATTCTCCCATACACTGATTGGGATGGTCAAATGTACACTAACTGACAAAAGTCTTGTTACCTGTCCAAGTTTTAGCAACGATAAATAATAACTTGACTTCAAGTTGATAATTTGGTATCAGAAGTGGCTCATATGAAAGACAAAGGCCTCTAGATTACGCTGATTTTACCAAAATAAAATATGATCATGTCTTGATTTTTAATTATTTAACTAGAACAGTAATTTATTAGGACACTTTGCTTAGACAAAAGTCTTGTCACTTAACAGGAATAATGTATAGAATATAAATGGTGCAGTGGAAAAAGAATTAATATTGTGTATGACTCCCATGAGCTTGGAGGACTGCATCCATACATCTCTGCAATGACTCAAATAACTTACTAATAAAGTCATCTGGAATGGCAAAGAAGCATTCTTGCAGGACTCCCAGAGTTCATCAAGATTCTTTGGATTCATCTTCAATGCCTCCTTCATCTTAACCCAGACATGCTCAATAATGTTTATGTCTAATGACTGGGCTGGCCAATCCTGGAGCACCTTGACCTTTTTTTGCTTTCAGGAACTTTGATGTGGTGGCTGAAGTATGGGAAGGAGCACTATCCTGCTGAAGAATTTGCCCTCTCCTGTGGTTTGTGATGTAATGGGCAGCACAAATGTCCAGATACCTCAGGCTGTTGATGTTGCCATCCACTCTGCAGATCTCTCGCACACCCCCATACTGAATATTACCCTAAACCATGATTTTTCCTTTACCAAACTTGACTGATATCTGTGAGAATCTTGGGTCCATACGGGTTCCAATACTGTAGGTCTTCTGCAGTATTTGTGATGCAGTTCAACAGATTCATCAGAAAAATCCACCTTCTTCTACTTTTCCAAATGGTCAAATAGAAGTCAAGTTATTGTTTTTTTTTTTTATATATCTGGGATTGATGACTAAACTTTTGTCAAGTAGTGTATTTGTATTTTTATATCGTCTATTAGTGTATTTGTATTTTTATATCGTCTATTATTGTAATTTACACCCTGGCATAATAGACTTACTAACTTGACGATCTAAAAAAAGAAATACACCTCAACGTGCGTAATTCCCAGTGTTTCCAGTGCACATAGATGTGGAAAGCTAAGCAAGCACAATACAAGCACAGGCTCAGCTTGATTCCTTCCTACACTAACACACACACGCTCTCCTGAACTCAGCCGCAATGAAAAAATAAAGAGCTGCTTTCATCAGTCAGACTCCGACCATTTAAACAGAGGGAGGTGCGATAAAAATTGATAACGTTGCATCATCCTGGCCGGTCGGGGGTGGTCCACAATTGAGCGGGGGCCATTAAATATTTACCTTTTATTACAGAGTCGCAGGGAGTGAAACAGAAACATGTGATCATTCAGACACTTGACAGTAAGACCGCTATCGATTAGGTTATGGTGAAGCCGCATGACTTCACTGATCCAACAGCGTTTAAAAAAAACTCTGCTCGACGAAGCGCATTCAAAACCCTCAGCGGCAGGTCCAGATGCTGCCAAAATACATGCGGACTGTTACCATGCTAAACTCAAATGCTAAGAGCTGCATGCAGAAGAACTGAGCGTTGATTCTAAATGCTGCAAATGGTCTGACAACGAAAGCCATTTATTATTTTATAGGTGCCTTGGCATGGGAGTTAATTGTTTATTCTAGATAGTCTATAGCACATGTTGCTAATTCAGTGCTAAATGTGCTATGTAGAGATAACATACACTGTCATGGAAAGGCATAACACGGTAACCATAGAAACTATGGTTAACCTGGCCTTATTGACTTCGTTTTAAATGGCTTTTTGAAATCATTTTGACAGCACTTGCTATTACAATAAGAAAATAAATCTGTTATAAGTTAACTGAATTATTAATTATTGATTCGTATATACAAATGGTGGGACAAACATTAAAGGGCACATACATGACCCTTTTTTATATTTAATATAAGTCTTTTGTGTCAGCAGAATTTGTCTGTAAAGTTTCAGCTCAAAATACCCATTAGATTATTAATTATAGCTGCCTAAAGTCATTCCATTATAGCTCTAATCAACATACAACAGTAAGAACTTTATCAAAGACTGTTTAATGTGTTTGTTAAGGAGTTGCAACGATGAGTCACACACAATGCAGTTATAGAGTTCGATCACGCATGCACGCACGCACGCGCGCGCGCGCACACACACACATCGCGCGCTTTTGCAAGCAAATGTGAAAGGATACGGGCTAATATCCACTGCTGTATGGATATCTGTTATGTTAATGTACACAATAAACCTGATTTAATGTCAACAAACCGAGATTGAAGTGTCTTTTTTGCTGACACACGGCTGTGGTGATGAAGTAAAGCTGAAGTAAATCGCTGTAGTTCATTACAAACATGCACTGTTTTAAACACGTGTTAAACTTGTGAAACTCACTCTTGATCACATTTGATGATGATTGATGACCTTCCCGAACTGAACAGACCTTTTATTCCCGGTTGCTTTGCGCACGTCCTGTCTTGTTGATATGATTATACACGTTACTACGGAGACATGTTAATACGCAGCTGTCAATCAATTCGGTGGGCGGAGGGACCGCACTCCTACGTCAAGTTGCGGTCGGTCTCAAAACCGCTCCAATTGGTCCACCGTTTTTATGCTGTTAAATTGAAAAAAAGGACTGGGTGTGTTTATATCACCCCAAAATGACCGTCTATACACTATAACTACACATATGACTGTCCAAACTGCTTAAAAAGTAGATTTTTCATCAAAGGTGCCCTTTAAGATATATTAATGGCAGTGGAATTAACTGGATTGTACATGCATATCAGTGACGAAAATTTCTGTCTCTTTGTAAAACTACAGATAAAAAAAATCGAAATATTATTTTTTTAATAATTAACAAGATATATACATATATACATACATTTCAAAATATAATATAAAAATTGATATTATGTTTTTGGTTAATTAAATATTTATTTTTTGTATTAATGTGATCAATATTTCAGAAGAAACTTCAGATACTATTTGTAAAATAATTCATTCATTCATTTTCTTTTTGGCTTAGTCCCTATTAATCCAGGGTTGCCACAGCGGAATGAACCGCCAACTTATCCAGCATTTGTTTTACGCAGCGAATGCCCTTCCAGCTGCAACCCATCTCTGGGAAACATCCATGCATTCTCATTCACACTCATACACCACGGACAATTTAGCCTACCCAATTCACCTATGCCACATGTCTTTGGACTGTGGGGGAAACCGGAGCACCCGAAGGAAACCCACGCGAACATGCAAACTCCACACAGAAATGCCAACTGACCCAGTCGAGGCTCGAACCAGCGACCTTTTTGCTGTGAGGCGAACGTGCTACTCACTACGCCACTGTGGCACCCTCACTTGTTTATTATCATTGTTATTTTTATAATTTATTAATTCATTATTATTTATTATTATTATTATTATTATTATGATGATGATTATTATTATTATTATTATTAATAATAATAATAAATATAATAACATTTAGAATAACACTGTTTACACATTTTTTTTTATACTGATAACACAAATAACATTTAAGTTTTTTTTTATATCTCACCTTTACATTACAAAACCCCCCCCAAACAAAAGCCTAAAATGCATTTGCTCAATCAGACTCAATCAGACACGGTGCTGGAGGCCAGATTGTAATTATTGTCTGATTCTCCTCAAGTCGTGTCACACATGCTTACATAACAGCAGTCAAATCAGCGGCTCTTTTTTTTTATAGCTCTGCAGTTTTGATTCGACATACAATTCCTCTGGTTGACAGAGAGATTCATTAAAGCCAGAGAAAACCCACACACACAAACACAGAGACCCCCAGAAATGCTATTAAATGGTAATGCAGCTGTTAATCCCATCACAGGAACAAAAGACAAGCGCAAAGAGCAAACAAGCACAAATTGAGACCAAAAATAGCAAAAGCGCAAAACCCTTCATTTAATAATTCAGCAGTTGTTAAAAATAAATAGCATTTTTGTGACCCTGTTATGCGTCTGGAACACAGGGATTCCCCCGTCAACACGCTTCCTGCTCATCAAAGGCGGGTAGGAGAGAGATTTCATTTAGATTCATGTAGCTGTTTACTCTGAACAAATCTGACTAGTCGTCGCACACATTACATTATTGGAGGAGCAAATATGCGTTTTAATATTATTCGCATAAATTTGCCACAAAACTAAAAGGACAGGGTGAAATTAGATACTAAAACTAAAGAGACTATCTAAATACTGTACCATAGTAAAATAAAAAATCTAATAAATTATGTAATATTAGAAAAACAGAACAAAATCAAATGATGAAAAATGATAAGAAATTAAAACAAAATAAATGAACTGTTTGTGTGTGTGTAACTGAAGGATGCTGACAATCGAGTTGAGGATCCACACGCAGTTTATTATTAGCAGTAGCTAGTAATGCTACGGTCAAACAGGTAGCAAACAGGAGCATAAATGTAATCCAAGATCGTAGTCAAAAAAACAGGTGACTGGTCAGTACAGGTGGTGAAGAATCAATAACTGGAAAACAAAGCAAGGATCAAAACACAGAAAGACTAGACGGGATTAGGGCTTTGTGATGCTACAGGATAACCAGACTCAGCCAAGTGTGTGTGTGTGCGTGTATTTGTGTGTGTGCTGTACAGTAAATATGGTTTATATAACCAGAGCAGCTCTGAGCTGTGTGTGTGTGTAATCAAAGGAGAACCGGAACAGGTGTGTGTGAGGTGCATGACGGGATGTGTAGTTCATAACATGACCAAATTGTACTCTGGCTGAATGTGCATGTTTACCAGCGATCAGCAGGCCTGGATCGCTGGTGATCATGACAGTGTGATTGTTTGAAATTCATCAAGTAATGAATAGCAATTAAAATATAATAGTAAATTATTAAATTATTAACAATTTGTATTATTTTTGTTATTTTATTTTATTTTATTTTATTTTATTTTATTTTATTTTATTTTATTTTATTTTATTTTATTTTATTTTATTTTATTTTATTTTACACAAATCCGAAGGGAAAAAGTTACATTAGATACTAAAACTAAAGAGACTAACTAAATACTTTACTACATTAAAAAGGCTTGTGATAAAATAGCACTGTAATAAAAATTAAATAAATAATAATGTAATATTAGAAAATCAGAACACAATATAAATAATTATAAGAAATTAAATGTAAATTGTGTGTGATTGTTTGAAATTCACCAGTTGATGTAAAGCAATTAAACACAATAGTAAATGATTTATAACAATAAAGAAGTGTTTATTTTGTTTTATTTTATTTTATTTTATTTTATTTTATTTTATTTTATTTTATT
>CAIGQQ010037820.1:12845977-12861201 GCA_903798035.1 Danio albolineatus
TTATTTTATTTTATTTTATTTTATTTTATTTTATTTTATTTTATTTTGCACTCACTCTCCTGTTTCTCTCTGGAAAAAAAAAAAAAGCCAAACATGAAATTGTAAATAACAATCATAAATTGTAGATACAACTATTATAATAGATGAAGATCAGTCTAAAAGTATTGTCTAATGTATGTGTAAATGTATCAGTCTAATATATGCATTGAAACTTCGATTATTGATTCACAGATTCAGTTCATGGATTCAACCGTTTCCGTTCATTCGTTTGATAATCCACTGTTTTTATGGACTGACCGACACATCTATTAATACATTTTCTCGATTCATCTGATTGAATCGATTGACAAATGACATTTTCGCATGACTTGCGGTGTTATACTCGCATCAAATGTTTTACTTTCAAACCATCATATAGATTCACGGCACGACAAACATATACCACTTTCTATGCGAAACAGCACTTCTGTTCTAAACAGCGCTAATGACGAACTTCAATGTTATGCTTCAGTCGGAAGGAGAGCATCCGATGCATTTCAATCATTTCTGCGGTTATCAAACGTGCGCACAATGTTTTCTTAATTCCTGCTCTTTCAAGATGTCATATAAATACTCAATGAGGGGGCTTTGGAGCTCTGAATGCTGCCCGAGGCTTATCACTGTTTCAGAGAAAGCAAACAGCTCTTGTTGGGATTTCAATAAATTCCGTCCATTCAGTGTTTTTTTTTTTTTTTTACTTGCATGAGGCAGAATATCCTCCAGCAGTCCGTGTGCTGCTAAATGATAGCAGCGTTTTATTTATTTTTTATTTTTGAAGTTCCACCCTTGTTTTGATTCTCCGATGCTGCCCTTGAAGTCATTTTTGTTTATGCATGAATCAAGAGAAATATCTGTATCTCTTTTTTCTTGTATTAGACGCTGTGCTAATTCTCAAGATTGACGTAAGTGAGCTGCTTTTTTGTGCCACTTAAAGTCGCTGCCGTTCTGCAAACGCAAACCAACACGATTCATCAAATTCCACTCAATTCATGCTTTTTTTTCTGCCAGTGATTTCCAGAAAGCTGCTGTCCCAGAGGGGGTAATTAGATTGTCACTCAGAGTCCTGACCAAATATGGGAAGGAAATGCATAATGTAAGACTGGCGTATATGATTAGCGATATACACTACCTGACAAAAGTCTTGTCGCCTATTCATGTTTTAGGAACAGCAAATAATAACTTGACTTCTAGTTGATCATTTATTATCAGAAGTGGCTCATATGAAAGGCAAAGGCCTCTAGATTATGCTTATTTTACCAAAATAAAATATGATCCTGTCTTGATTTTGAATTATTTAATTAGGACAGTAATGTCGGAAATTGCTTAGACAAAAGTCTTGTCACTTAACAGAAATAATGTACAGTATAGAATATAAAGTCATGGTGCAGTTGAAAAAGAATTGATATTGTGTGTGACTCCCATGAGCTTGGAGGATTGCATTCATACATCTCTGCAATGACTCAAATAACTTACTAATAAAGTCATCTGGAACGGCAAAGAAAGCGTTCTTGCAGGACTCCCAGAGTTCATTAAGATTCTTTAGATTCATCTTCAATGCCTCCTTTATCTTACCCCAGACATGCTCAATAATGTTCATTTCTGGTGACTGGGCTGGCCAATCCTAGAGCACCGTAAGCTTTTTTGCTTTCAGGAACTTTGATGTGGAGGCTGAAGTATGTGAAGGAGCGCTATCCTGCTGAAGAAATAGCCCTCTCCTGTGGTTTGTAATGTAATGGGCAGCACAAATATCTTGATACCTAAGTCTGTTGATGTTGCCATCCACTCTGCAGATGTATCCCATGCCCCCATACTGAATGTAACCCCAAACCATGATTTTTCCTTCACCAAACTTGACTGATTTCTGTGAGAATCTTGGGTCCATGCGGGTTTCAATAGGTCTTCTGCAGTATTTGTGACGATTGGGATGCAGTTCAACAGATGATTCAAATAGAGGTCAAGTTATTATTTGTTGCTCTTACAACTGGGATCGACAAGACTTTTGTCAGGTAGTGTATTTTTTTAAAAAGTGGAATTTCGGTTTTGTGTTTGAGAGGACCAGGCTGCTCATGTAATGTCATTATGTTAGAAAGCAGGAGTCAATGTAGTCAGCTGAATATATCTCCTCCTTTCAGAAGAACTCTATATTTTCTCTGCATCCTTTCAATGCAAAGGAGCTGTTTTTTTCTTTTCTTTTATTGACCTAGTGAGTATTCTTGCTGTGTGGTTTTTAATTAGGCTATTTCCTTTTAACGTCGATTATTAAGTAATTCAGTATTCATTTTCCTTTGGCTTAGTCCCTTTATTCATCAGGGGTCGCTACAGTGGAATGAACCGCCAACTTATCCCGTATATGTTTTACTGGGAAACACCCATACACTCTCATATGCACACACTTATACACTACAGCCAATTTAGTTTATTCAGTTCACCTACATCTAGGACCAGACAGAATCTGCGGACATTTATTGCTCTTTCTGCAGAGAATTTTGTAAAAAATCTTTATACGGAATGATTTTGGGAGTAGCGTAACTAAAAACTTAATATATGAAATAAATAAAAAATACCTTTTTAACTTATATTTAATGTTTAAAATGCAAATGCAATTAGATCCACATTTTTGGTAAACAAAGCAAGTCTCTTATGTTATATATCTACTAAAAGACAGAAAATATTACTTTACATGCTGTATTGTAAAGAAATCATATGAACATTTACATATTTGTCAATAATATTTCTGAAATTAATTTAATTTAAAAATAGTAAAATATATTAATTTTAATAGAGTAAACATAAATGTACACGTTTACACAAGTTAACAAATAGACTCAGCGATGGGCTGAAAATCTGCGGATTTCTGCGCGTACAGATTCGTTGTGGGCCTACCTATAACTAGGGCCAGACGAAATGATTTTGGGAGTATCATAACTAAAACCTTAATATATGAAATAAAAGTAATACCTTTTTAACTTTTATTTAATGTTTACAATGTGAATCCAATTAGATCTACTTTATTTGGTAAACAAAGCAAGTCTCTCATATAAAATCTCTACAAAAACACCGAAAATTGTCCTTTACAAACTGTATTGTAAATAAATCACATGAATATTTTCCTATTAGTAAATATTATTACTGAAATTAATTTGAAAACTGATTAAATATAAATTTACACAGATTTACACACATTTACACAAGTAAATAAACAGAATCATTGAAGGGCTAAAAATCTGCGGAAATCTGCGGAAATCTGCGCGAGCAGATTCCGTGTGGCCTTACCTATAACACATATGTTTGGACTGTGGGGGAAACCGGAGCACACACCAACACGGGGAGAACATGTAAACTCACACAGAAATGCCAACTGACCCAGTCGAGACTCGAACCAGCGACCTTCTTTCTATGAGGCGACAATGCTAACCACTGAGCCACTGTGTCGCCCATCTTTCAACATCACAAAAACCTAATATGAGTGACTTAAATCTTCTACACAAATATACTTTTATGCATTTCTCTGTGAATATAGCTAATATTTAAACAAAATCGTTTTAATGAACAGTTTTAATAAATAGTAATGTATTATCTAACAGAATAAGATTATACATTTATATGTAAATTCATATGAGTTATCGCAACAAAAACAATACAATAAAAAAATACAAACTACAAAATTTCAGTTTTTAAATTAAATTACATTACATTTTATTTCATATTTTCCCACAACATATTAATTTGGGTGTACTAATTTTTGGACCCGTCTGACTAGTTGGTACAGATTTATCTAATGCACATGCACAAATAAATTATTGAAAAGCATCCTATTGAAACTATTAATTTAAAAGAGAGATCTGTGTACTCATTTATGCTGAGCACTGTATATAGTTGAGTGTGTGTGTGTGTGTGTGTTCGTGTGTGTCATTTACTACTATTATTATTAATATTATATACGAATCAACACTAATGTTTGTGTCTAATCTATATAGAAAAATCTTAATATGCACACACACTTACAAATATAGGCAGTGTTATTGTATATATGTAATAAATGCTATAAATAAATTCGCAATTGATATATACTGTAAGCGTTACTTCATTTAGCATATTGTTGTACATTTTGTACATATATATAATTATAATCATAAATTAATAATAAATAAAAATACAATGGAAAATAAATACACTGTACTGCAATAATGTATATTAAAGTCAATATTTGAAAATTTAAATGTAAAATTGAACAAAAGTCCCATTTAATTCTACAAATATGTTAAATATTATTTTATTGAAATAATATAGTAATTATATAACAATAAATATTTGAAAATGAGGTTAAATCATTTTTATAATTCATGAGTAGCATTTCAAAGCGCTGTCTGGAAATATATAGTTTATAATAAATGTAATGAAGAACTATACAGTAATATATAAGTAACATTTACTAATAGTATTTAACATTTTGTTATAAAATGTTAAACATATCATAATAAATTGCAATTATATCAAATATAATTGCAATCATACATTAAAAAAATATATAAATGACATGAAAATAAATGTATTTGATTGAATTCACATATTAAAATTACATATTTGAATGTGATTAAAATGTAAATGTAACATACTGTGTATACACATTTTTAAAATTACATTTAAATGAAACAATTATTAAAATAATATAGTAATTAATCACGTGTCACTAAATATATTAAAACATATTTAAAGCACTTTTTCTTTTTTTCTTCTCAGTTTATTTATAATTCACGAGTAGCATTTCACAGTTCTGTCTTGTTAGCATTCACATTGTTGAAGGCCAAGGGCAAAAGGTAAGAAAAAAAGAGAACTGACACCAGGAATATTCCTCTTGTTTGATCAACATGAGAGGAAAATGAGTGCTTCACGTTCTCAAACACGCGGTGTGTGCTGACATTTCTCAAAAGCAAATTGTGATCTTTAAAAGAAAAAGAAAAAGAAGCAGCGACTTCCTCCTACATCTGGGATTAAAACGATTATAGACTATTTTCAGGGTGTGCGATTCTGAGAGCGCAGTGATTTTCTGTGCAGCTTAACAAACAGCGGAGCGCTGGAAATACGACTGATTTGCATTCGCCCACTCATCTAGAGTGAACATGACGCTCTGCGAGGATCAGAACATGGCAGACGCTGTTTTTCAGACGTACAGTGAAAGGCTACAAGTGTTTCTTTAGCAGATCAACTGGATGGATGACTGTGTCTTTGACTAATGTCTGAAAAACGTGACTGTTCGCATGCTTTCCACCCTAAATATGCTGGAAATAAAATAATAATAATAAAAAAGGAAGATGTTTGGTTTGGGAGTTGCCAAGGATCTCACAATTCAATATTATCACAATTGTGCCATAAATTTGTGCAAATGATCCTGTCTGGAAGGGAAGCAATTTAACCCTGGTGACCAAAACAAATGACAGATTTATTGTCGTTGTGTGCAGATGCTTTTATCCAAAGCAACCTGCAGTGATTTTTATTTTTTTATTTTTTTATGACAACACAAGTCTCTTTGGAGCAATGCAGTTGATGCTTTACTCAGAGGCACAACGGTGATACTTCATAATAAATTTGAACTTCTAGGACTCAAGCTGCTAGCCTTAATAGCTTTAACAATAGTGGTTTGTTGATACGCCAACCAAACTGCATTTGCTTAAATTGACTAAGTATGAATAATCTTGTACAGAATTTATTAATAATCATAGTTTGATTATATTTGATTTGCTTATGTATTACTAAGAGCCAAAGTTGTGCTTGTTAGCATTAATTAATGTTAAACTATGAAGAATTAGGACCATTAGGACCATTATTTTAAAGTGTTACTGAAATTTATATTTAATATATCAATTAAAATGAAGACTTTGGAGTGGCCCAGTCAAAGTCCTGACCTGAATACAATTGAGATTGAAAATGCCGTTTAAAAACCTTCCAATGTGGATAAATTACTACAGATCTGTAAAGATGAGTGGGCCAAAATTCCTCCACAGTGCCACATATTGTTATCAACATTGTACATACAGTGGTTGCCCCCTTATTGATTTATTTATTTTATTTAATTTTTTTTGCAATATTATTCTTACACTTTAATGTTTCAGATCATCAAACAAATTTAAATATTAGTCGAAAATAACACAACTAAACACATCATGCTGATTTGAAATGAAGGTTTTAATCATTATGGGGAAACAAAATACAAAACTACCTGTATGGACATAGCTTTGTGTGAAAAAGTATTTGCCCACGAAACCTAATAACTGCTTGGGCCAGCCTTAGCAACACCTGCAATCAAACGTTTTTGATAACCTGCGATGAGTCTGTTACAGCGCTGTAGAGGAATTTTGGCCCACTCATCTTTGCAGAATTGTTGTAGTTCAGCCCCATTGGAGAGTTTTCGAGAGTTTTCAGGGCCATGCCACAGCATCTCAATTGTATTCAGGTCAGGACTTTGACTAGGCCACTCCAAAGTCTTCATTTTGGTTTTCTACAGTCATTCAGAAGTAGACTTACTGGTGTGCTTTGGATTATTTTCTTAGTGCAGAACTCGAGTTTGCTTCAGCTTGAGGTCAATAACACATGGCCGAACATTCTCCTTCAAGATATTTTGCTACACAGTAGAATTCATGCTTCCAAACGCTCTCTCACAAAGGGCTATGTGCATAGTTTTGTATTTTGTTTTTCCCTTAATAAAACACATCTTCTTGTCAAGATGTATATATAGTTCTCAGCATTAATAAGCACAGCCCTTTTGAAAATAAATATTTGTATTAATTTCTCAGTGAATATAGGCAATAATTTTCAGTGTGGTTGAACAAAACAGTTTTATTCAACAGTTATATGCATTAAAATGAGAGCAGCGAAGCACACTGTTGACTATAGCTTGTACGCGCATTCCGGTCAAAGTTCAGATTAGCTCAATATTGCACTGTGGATATTCCGCTCGTGTCCGCACATACTTATGCATGAACCACACATGCTCACCGGAAAAGCAAAGTACACTCAAATAATGACCCACAGGACATTTCTATGCAGTATACAGTACTGGTTCCTCAGGATTTATACACATTTTTACGACTAAAATATGTATAATTTAAAGAATAGTTCACCCAAAATGAAAATTCGGCCATCATTTACTCAACCTTTTATGCTAAAACCTGTTTTTTTTCTTTGCAAAAGAAGATATTTTGGCACCCGTTAACTTACATAGTATTTGTTTTTACAATTATGGAAGTCAAAGTACATAACTAGAACCCCCTAGCCCCCTAAGCCTTATTGTGAACTACTATTAAATAGCAAAAATCTTCAAAGTAATCATTTAAAAACTCTTAGAGAAGTAAAGTGATACAAAGTGTGTATTTATGAGACAACAAAAGTGCTTTTAGACCTTGAATGAATGTAAAGCTATGTTAGAAGAGCTCCAAAACAAATTTAGAAACCGTTTAAAAGGATAGTTCACCAACAACTGAACATTTACATGTACCCTTCACCTGTTTGGGATTCTCTCTTCTGTTCAACACAAAAAATATTTTGAGTGAAAATGTTGGAAACCTGTAATCATTGACATCCATAGTATATTTCTTCCTATGAATGATTACATGTTTTAACA
The DNA here is from genome assembly GCA_903798035.1 of Danio albolineatus. Classification (NCBI taxonomy): domain Eukaryota; kingdom Metazoa; phylum Chordata; class Actinopteri; order Cypriniformes; family Danionidae; genus Danio; species Danio albolineatus. Next base: position 12,853,635 of record CAIGQQ010037820.1, read on the forward strand.
TTTTTCAAAATATCTTCTTTTGTGTTCAGCAGAAAAAAAAAGGTAACGCTTTACTTCGATGGTCCATTTGAGTATTAGTAGACTGTCTATTAATATCTGTTGATACAGACATTAACCCCAACCTAACAGTCTACTTATAATCTAATGAGAATCAGTTGCAATGTAACTTAAATTCAACTAACGGACCATCAAAAATAAAGTGTGACCAAAAAAAAAAACTTATAAAAAGTTGAAACCACTTGAGGGTGAGTGAATTTAAATTTGTGAGTGAACTGTCCCTTTAAATACGATGATACGACCCTTGTAACACTGGAAATGTAGAGTCTTACTGATCTAATGTAACACACATTCTTTAATTAACTAAACACAACATGTCCTCTTAATGGTGATCCATTGGTCAAAATGCCGTAACTGTTAAATTAGTAAACGCCTTTTCCAAGAAATGTCACCATGTGCCTTTTTTTTCAATTTATACCGGGTGCACACAGTGTGCTTCTTACTGTCCTTTACGTTCGTTGCTTCTCCGATTGTACAAGTTTCAGCACAAAGGCAATTAATCAGCCATTGGTGAGCATGTCACACTATGTGACCTGCAAATTTAGTCTCGGACGTCAAAATCGTGGCAAGAATCATACAGCGTGCCCTAGCATTAAGCTAATAGGCACGCTTTGCTCTGTTGAGGTTGCCTAATCTGAGAAATTACTTTTACAATTGTTGCTAATTATCATGCTCAATGAGTAAAAATTGGCTGCATTTGTTCCCACTGGAGCAGAAAAGCAGCACTAAGACAGATTAAGTTACAAAAGCTGTGACACGAGAACAGAAGCCTTTTAGAAGAGAACGCTCATGTAAACATCGGCCTTTCGGGTGCTGACTAATTTTGCAGTCATTAATTAAAGCAGGACATGCATTAAGTAAGCCCTAAGAGGCCATGCGTTTTTCGCCTCCGTTTTTTTTTTCTTTCATTTTCTGTAGTTCTCTACAAAACATAACAAACTTTTTTTTTCCTCAAGTTTTTTTTGAAGTAGCTATCTCTAAGTACATACAAAATACCTATATATGTATACAGTGGAAGTCAGAATTATTAGCTCTCCTGTCAGGGGCACTGCTAGCAATTTTGGGCCCCATGGAAAAATATGTGGATGGGCCCCCTACTCCCAAGCTACATATCCAAACTCTTTGTCTGCAATATAGTTATACTGACGTATGCATTTTATTATTGATTTTGTCCACTACTTATCAGTATTTAGTAAGAGAACGGCCATGACTGTAGCTAGCAGATGATTTATTGTTCAAATGTAAATATAGTACAAAAAAAGGAACGGAAATTAAATATTCATTTTAAATTGTACATTTTTAAACACACAAAACACCAGTGTGTAACTATTTAAATAACTGTACTGCAATAGTGTCTCATACAATGTGCAAAACACTGGAACAGTGACAAAAATCAATAAGACACAAAATATATTGCAATGAGACCCATAAATAAGCCGAGACCCATAAATGATCCTGAGTGCATCATCCGGGTAATTAAAGTGCACTTTTCAGTGTGAACGCACTACTTACACTATTTATACTACAAAATGGCGTAGAATAGTGCATAAGTATGTGATTTGGGACGCAGCTGATGTTAAACTCGAGGACATCGCTGCTTTGACAGTTTACCTGACGATCGCACTCAACAAAGCGCCAACTCTCTTCCCGCTACTGACGGACTGAACCATACAGTGAAAGGAGGGGGGTGCAATTTGACAGTGACAGACACGAGGGGCAGATATAAGCCGTATTTTTATTTTTAATTTCTAATAAATTGTTTTACATGTAATTTAGAGATACATTCATAATTTATGTTTCATTATAGTACTGTTATTAATTATAAAGCAGATCTCTGTGGGACCCTAGAGTGCACGGGCCCTTAGAATTGTCCTAACTTTCACCCCCTTAGCGGCGCCCCTGCCTCCTGTATATTTTTCCTTCATTTCTGTTAAATGAAAATATTTTTTTCAACACATTTCTAAACATAATAGTTTTAATAACTCGTTAAGTGTACAGTAACACTTTATAATAACTACACACTATGAATCCTTTATTAAGCATTAATTCTATATTAATAGACGTTAGTAAGTCATTTCTCACTGCAGATACAAATGCTCTATTCTTGACTTACAAGCACCTATATAATGTGCTTAATGGTTGTATTTTCATACTTTGTTAATTATTTTTTTTTTCATTCATTTTCTTCTCAGCTTAGTCCCTTTATTAATCTGGGGTCGCCACAGCGGAATGAACCGCCAACTTATCCAGCATATGTTTTACGCAGCAGAAGCCCTTCCAGCCCTTCCATCCATACACACTTATTCACACTTACACACTACAGACAATTTAGCTTACCCATTTCACCTATACCACATGTCTTTGGACTTGTGGGGAAAACCGGAGCACCCAGAGGAAACCCACGTGAACACAGGGAGAACATGCAAACTCCACACAGAAACACCAACTGACCTAGCCGAGGCTCGAACCAGCGACCTTCTTGCTGTGAGGCGACAGCACTACCTACTGCGTCACTGTGTTGTTCTTAATTATCTTTTCAGTACTAATTGAGGTTATGCATCATTTACAAACCAGTTATTTGAGAGCAGTCGGTGGTGTTTAAAGAGCATTCAGAATTCGTAAGAAAATGATTAATAAACAATTCAAATTAACATTTATATATCTTATTATTCAGGCATATACTAATTTAATCTGTGACCTAATTTAAAGTGAGGACTATTTATACTTTATAAATCCCTTATAAATGATAATTAAAGGCTCAGTTGTATGCAGGAAAAAAGAAAATAAATGACTTTATTCACTTCTGTTTATTTCAAGATACTCAAATGAAACTGTGTCAATTGAAAAATAAATCTTGGGAGTTGTAACTATATAAATTTACTGTGCAGTTTAAACATCGCTAAATAACATAATATGTTGTTAAATTGTATGAAACTAAGGCGAGGTACAGTCTGTTCTGTCAAACGCACATCACATGACAGCAACTACTCGAACGCTCACAAACTTGTAAACAAAGAGTCGTTGTCATATCTGGAGGAGATTCACCATTAAGACCAAGTTGTGGATTACTTCGGAAGAGCAGCACAATCAGAGGATCATTATCCTGAGGATGATAATGTGTAAAATGGCCGTGAATGAGGTTGGTGTCGTGATCTCGTTCCTTTCGAGTGCTCATGTGCATTAGCTCGAGCAACCTAAAAAAAATGCCGAATTTGTTTGATTTGGACGTTTCGAAACGTAACTTATGAGACGATTGTTGTTTAAGTTTATTGGTGGTTCCAAATAGGTTATTGGCTTGGCAAACAGTTTTGGAGAATTTGATGTTTCCCCATTCAGACAGAGGCATTTCAAAGATGGCCGCTGAGTGAAATGACTTGCCTTAAAGGGACTTTGTTATAACCCATATAGATGCTACTGTACACTCAAAAAATGACTTTTGCTGCTTGATCAAACTACTTATTTTAAATGAGTTGAAACAACACAACATATAAAACATTTTTCCTTTTTTATTTATTTATTTATTTATTTATTTATTTATTTATTTATTTATTTATTTATTTATTTATTTATTTATTTATTTATTTTACTCCAATTGAATGAATTTTTGTAGCATTTTGGAACCAAACTTAATATGTATTTATTCAATGAAATGATTTAAAAACCAATCAAACGGCATTTATTTGAAATAGATTTTTGATTATTATATTAAATGTATTTACTGTATTTCCACTTTATTTCAGCTTTGTGGGATTAAAAAAAAAAAACATGGTGTACCAGCGCCAAACTTTTGAACAGTAATATATTGAATCCTTATGGTAGAGTGAATTCATTTTTCTTTTGGTCTGGGTTTCATTCAGGCTGAAATAGCTTTTTGTCTGTCAGTGATAGACCTCTTCCAAATCAGTGTCTGACACTTGAGAATAGGAGTATGGCTTTATAAGCAAAGACGCTACAATGGTTCTGAACATGTCAACCGTTTCATTCCCATACCCATACCGAGTGTGCTTATAAATCTTTGCTTGATGCTATTTACATATTTTGCGCATGAAAAAAAGAGAGAATAAAAATGCATAATCGTTTAATATGTAGAGTTCAGTAGGAACATATATTATCATAAATGTTGTTTGCTTGTTTGTTTGGCTAAAGTAATATTATTTTAATGCAAAATGTCAAAAAAAAAACACCAGAAAGTGTCTTTGTATTGTTTAATCCAACCTTCTACAATATTTACATTTATACAACAGTTCTGTCTGGTTCTTGAATCTGATTGGCTGATAGCCATGAGATATTCTTGTGATGACAGCGTTCAGATGAATAAACTCACATGCTTAATCAGCTGTAGATCACACATGGCTGCGGCAAAAAGTTAACAAGAATTATTTATATTATTTATCAAATTTCCCATTCATTGTATTTTATTAATGTCTACCCCTACTGCAACCCTAAACCCAACCGTCACAGTAATGTAAAAACAGACCTGGAGTCTTCTCTATTAGTATATTTGATTAACCATGTATATGGATGAAGGCCCCTACTGGCCCATATCTTTCAGCTGATAACCACTGATAACGTCTATTCAATCGAGTGATAACATTTGAAGCGGGTGTGGAATTTGCTCAAAAAAAAGTATTCTTTTGATATTGTGTTTCCTTTAAGACACCAACCTCCGGTATTAAATTACAGGGTCCCTGTGGGTCCTTAAAAAGTCTTGAAACGTCTTAAATTTTTGATTTTTAAAGTCTGAAAATGTCTTGAATTCTGTAATTTTCCATAAGGAGCTCTTAAATTTCATGTGGGATCTTAAATTTCATGTCCAACTCGTCATTTTTATTAATTTTTTTCAACCGCAATTTGATCAGCGCAACAAATGGCGGCAGCACTTCGTGGGTGCAACCTGCATCATTCCATAGGTGACATACGAGTAAGTGATTGAATGCGTTGCGTTGATGGTTCGCCACCACAGCATTTTGCGAAATCGCAAGCATGGGAAAATGTTTGTTTGATGACAATTGGTTGGAGGACGAGTTTTCACGTCCCTTTGACCTGTCTTGAGCGTGGCTCTGGTGAGTTGTGCCACGCTAATGCTTCACCACATCATTCTGTGTTGTCACACTGAACATTTTCCTGTTTTTTTTTTTTTTTGTTGAGGTAAAGTCTTAAATTTTCCTTTCAGAGGACTTAAAAAGGTCTTAAAAGTTATTAAATTTGCTGTTAAAAAATGTGCAGATACCCTGAATTAACATCCAATTTATGGATGTTCACTAGAGTTAAACAGTTGAGTTTTGCCACTATTAGCTTAGCTTAGCATAAATAATTTAATTGGATTAGACCATTAGCATCTCACTCAAAAAAAAGTTTCTTAATTAAATTCTCCAACTAACTTTTGTAATTAAAGCTTGACTCTTCTGTAGTTACATTGTATAGTAACGAAAAGCAGCTATTTTCTAGCCCAATTGGCTAGGAACCATACTCTCATTCCGGCGTAATAATTAAGGAACATTGCTGTCATACAATGCTGACTTGATCTTACCTAATTAGCCTAGAAAGCATAATTTTTCATTAAAGTACACAATGTAACTACAGAAAATCAAGCTTTAAACTTTTTAAATAAGAAAATTATAAAAATGTTTTAAGCAAGTTGCTAATGGTCTAATCCAATTCAGCAATTTATGCCAAGCTAAGCTAAAAGTGTTCCCACCAAACCCAGAGATTGGCTGAATGAGTTTAAAAATGGTAAAATTATATTGTTTAACTCTATGAAAATTGTAAAATTAGTCTTTTTACAAAAAAGTGGAGTGTTCCTTTAGCGTATAAAAATCAATAAACAGACTAGGAACTGACAGTCACGTTCTCTCCATTGACGTTATGAGCATTGTAGAGGCTCTATTAAATCAAGTGACCTATCAATGGATGCAGATCACCGGTGAGGGGGAAACACAGTCTTGATTCAGCGTGGAAAAGAAATGGTTTCTCCATCCCTACAGCACTCTTCACCATCGCATCCCCCTCTCCAGTGACAAGCGTGACAACACACCATGACGATCACAGAAATTGCCTATTATAGATGACAGTTCCGCTAAAGTTAATGCACGAAATGCCCCCGTGTTTTCAAAAAGACATTGCACAGGTCAGAAAGACAGGAACACTAGGATATAGAGTGAGGATAATCAGGTTAAGGATAAGTACTGGTGTGTAGATATAATTAAAAAATCGTTTTTAAATTAAAAAAATATGTTTAGTTATAAAGAGGACCTATTATGCCCATTTTACAAGATGTGAAATATGTCTGATTTCTCTAGTGTGAAATTTCGAGAGGGGTCTGGATGCAGACTTGGTGCAGTGCAATCTGAGCTGCATCCAATGCTTTTTAATGGGCTCACCTAACCCCACCCCAAACCCTACCCCTCACCGTGACGTCACTAGCTCCATTGAATGCATAGAGTCTGATGTTGCACCGTGTGAGATGCAGTCTCAGCTTGCATCATAAAGGCTGCATCCAGATACTATTGGAAATTTCAGCCTAAAATACCACACATTCAATGTTTTATAACTCTTTGCAGATGCCCCTTTAAGGCTTTGATCCTAATTGTGCCGTGACTGTCACTTTAAATTCAAATAAGATTGCCTTTACAAAAAAGGGCGGAGCTACAAATGTCTGTGTCAGCATAGTGGAAGATTCTAAAGTAAGACTAATTTCCTATGCTAATAAAAGAGAGATCGTAACTAGGCAGGGCTTTCCCCATCTGATGACCCGTACAAAGGGAGAATGTCAATCAAAGTGTTTCTGCAGACTGTTTTTATCAAGTGTGATAATAGGAATAAAATGATAGAATGTGTTTGCTATTAGAAGCTGGTTATATTCACAGACTGTTGCCACACAACTGTGTTTAAACCCCTTGTAAAGGTAATTTCTGCATAATAGGTCCCCTTTAAATAAATGCTGTTCTTTCAACTATTTATTAAATAATCCTGAAAACAACTAGTTTTCTTAGCAGTACAGGTATTTTCAACATCACATGAGGAAACTAATTGTTGTTGTTGCCATTTTTATAAAATATTAATAATGATAATAAGTAATAAATTAAGCATTTAGAAGTACTGGGGCACAAGTCCAAAGACGAGGTTTAGGTGAATTCAGTAAGCTAAATTGTCTGTAGTGTATGTGATGTGTGTGAATGAGTTGGCAGTTCATTCCGCTGTTGAAGCTTTTTTAACATCACATGATTAAACTCAATATGTTTTGTTGTATTTTTTTAAATAAAAATAATAATTATAATAATAATTATAACAATAGTAATTAATTCACTAATTCATTCATTTTCCTTCTGCTTAGTCCCTTATTTATCAGGAGTCACCACAGCGGAATGAACCTCTAACTATTCCCTCAATCCCATCACTGCAAATTCATATTTTCTACATCACAGGAATAAACTAAACAAACAAAAATATGATTGTGTATGGTGTACTACTACTACTACTACTACTACTACTACTACTACTACTACTACTA